>JAOBAT010120821.1:0-13474 GCA_026413305.1 Hydrozoanthus tunicans
TAAGCTCTTTTAAAATGTCAATAATTTTCATATTTCGAGCCCGATTCCCAAACTTTTACGTTTATTCAAAAGAAAAATGGCCAAATTAACTAATGTGATTGTTTTAGTTAATTTGTGAAAATGTGCGGTTTTTTAGAGCGATCGCCGCAGACCCTAAATTTAACTCTCAAAAAGCCAATTTTTGTGGTTTGTGTTACTTAAGTACAAACAAAATGATGCCTTGAAATTAATTGCAAAATGTTATAAACTCTCCCCAGCGCTCTGACGAATGAACCTTTTAATTTGAGTACCCCATTATATTTAACTGTGGAAATCGCACCGATATGGCTCAGCTGAATTTCGAATGTGGCCATAGAAGCGTTCAACTTGTGAAGTAGTAGTAAAACGCGGGTTCTGGTGCAAAAAAAAAGTTAAAAAAAAAAAAAAGATGATTTTCCACGTCATATTTTCGCGCGTATATTTTGACGTGATATTACAATAAAAAGAGTTCTGAGATTATAATTTATTCATAATAACTAACAGAGTCATATTTCCATATCATATTTCACGTGTATATTTATACGTGATATTACATTAAAATTCGGTACTAACCAGTTCGAAATATTAACGTAGGAATCCTCATAATTATAGAATATCGAATCCAGAAAAACGGGTTTAAAAACTAAAATCCTATAACATATATAAGCGTTAATTCAAAAAAGTATGGATGGTAAAACAGTAAAACAATTGAAGGCCCTCGCTAAAGAGCGAGGTATAAAAGCTTACTACAAATTACGTAAAGCGGAGCTCATCGAAGCTTTACGAACTCGAGAAGCATCTGAAGGTGCAAATACCACTTTGGGCGGTGATGGTAATAAATTCATCATCGATGAACCGATACCTGAAATTAACGTTCCCATTCACAAATATAGATGTATTCATGATAAGATAAAATATCAATGCAAAGATTGTAAAGGATCGGCTATATGTGAACATGGTAGACAAAAAGCCCGTTGCAAAGCATGTGGAGGTAGCAACATATGTGAACATGGTAGACAAAAGGCCCATTGCAAAGATTGTAAAGGATCAGCTATATGTGAACATGGTAAACAAAAAGCTCATTGTAAAGATTGTAAAGGATCAGCTATATGTGAACATGGTAAACAAAAAGCTAGTTGCAAAGATTGTAAAGGATCAGCTATATGTGAACATGATAGAATTAAATATAAGTGTAAAGATTGTAAAGGTTCGCAAATATGCTCTCATAATAAACAAAAAACAATATGTAGAGAATGTGGAGGTATCAACATATGTGAACATAATAGAGTTAAATATCAATGCAAAGATTGTAAAGGATCAGCTATATGTGAACATGGTAGACAAAAAGCCTTTCGCAAAGAATGTGAAGGTTCACAAATATGCAAACATAGAAAACAAAAGTCTAAATGTAAAGATTGTCGTAAAACAGGCAATTTAGTGTTGATTTGTCTTTAATTAAATAAGAGACGTTTCGAATGATATCACGTCTATTTACAAAATATAAGCAGGTTTTTTACAAATACATTTGGAGGACGAGCAATGCTGCACAAAAAGGTATAACACAGTTTTGGTAACGCAAGTCGCGTTACCAAAAATATTTCATGAGTAATAGGTTTTATAAACCTATTACGATGACATTAAACACTTAATTAGCAACTTTGAGTGCTAGTGGTTATGTGAAGTAGTATATTACATCATACTGTTCTTTCATGATTAACGAAATAGAAACCATGCTAATCCACCCATGACAACTGTCAATGCTAATAGATTATTCTCATGCTGTGATGTTGTGGGTTTTTCAATAATAGGCTTAGTCACGTCCGGTTTTGATTTTTCAATAGGTTTAGTAACATTAGATGCATGTGGTAACGAAACCTTTGAAGATCCCATGTTATGTTTAATTCCGACCGCCTTAATCATCATATTTACTTCTGAATTGACACCCAATTTCATGTCTTTGGAAGCCTTTTTCAGTTTGTTATTATAACCAGTCACGCTTTCAGTATTAATTACCATATTAGACGGTAACAACCAACAACCGGGTGAAATTGCTAGATCTAATTTAACCTTAGCCTCCTGTACAGCAAGTTGAAATCTTTGTATAGATTTGCTTATATCCGATTGTCGAACAGCATCTTCGAGTAGTGTAAGAAATTCGCGTCTAACCTCTTGTGAACTACCCCCACTACCAAGAATACTGCTCCTTACATTAACTTGTGCACCTAATATACAATAAACAAACGCCTCTATTGATTGATTAATTCTAGATTGACCAGCAGACGTAAGACCATCACCATCACCAGCTAGAAAATATTCATACTGCTTATCTGAACTAACATTTTCAATATACGTAAGTAGATTTCCTTTGCTAGCTTCACCACCTTCATCACTAAATTTAAAATTACCCGGCCAATCGGAATCAATCTTACTTACTCCACTTCCTGTAAACCATATAAATACATTACCAAGCCCATGATTTTTACCCTTATGGTATCTAAAATCAGTAGATTCAGAAATTCCAAATTCGTTACATAACCTTTTGTATGAGGCGACGTCGTATTTATTATCGGTCTGACTAAATGTAGGATCATCAGGTAATGCGACCGAATTTTGAATACCACCCAGCTGAAATAATATCCTTCTGACTGTGAAATATACATGAAACCATAGAAAAGATCGTACCTGCTTCGGAAGATGTAGCTCATCATCAGTAACATCATGTATACCTCCAGAGGCGTCGGTGAAGGTGTCCTCAAACAATAGTCGGGAGCTTAAACCGCAACCAGTGGTTGCACACCAGAAAGCAAAGTTTAGCTGTTGTGGCCAATAACGCATGCTCGGAGCAGCCAACCATCGTTTGGATTCCTTCGCACTCCTATGAGTTATCTTAAGCTTTGTGAATACATCCCTAAATTTAATATTGAAGCTTTCACTCTCAGTGATGTATATGTTATGATTTATTAGCCTGCTACCAACGGCGTGTGGTGAACTAGTGAACTGAACGGGTGGTACTGTAAACTTCGGTGAAGGATTTAATTGTAAAGCTAGAGGGAAGTTACTAAATATCCCGAGAGACTGTTTCATAGAGGTTGAAAAGTACAGGCTTTTTCTAAACTTTCCACCATCAAACACAGTAGTCTCATAACCATTCTCATCAACGAACATTACATTATCCTCACCAAAGAATTTTTCTCTTTTGAACTTCGATAGATCCGCATTAGGGAATCGAACCTTAAATTTATTCCACAGATCAGCCATTGTATTTCATATAACGATTTTATTATATGAAAATCCTTCGTTTTAGATCAATAACTTAAATTGTAAGGTGGTGGTCTATCTTCAGAAGCGTTAGAAACGACAGAACCGGTGCGCTTACTACCACACCGGAGGCTTATATCTATAAAGTAATCTACTTTGAATCTGAATCTTCCAGCTTTTTCATCATCTCCATCCGAATCTCTTTTTTAATCCTTTTCAGGTTTCCATTAACACCCTCCTGCGTAACCACACCCTTATATTTAGAGCGAATGGACTGCTTCATAGTTTGATACTTGTCAACCTCTGACACAATCAAACTAAACTCTTCATCGCTAATTTTATTATCTTTCAACGCTTTGGAGACGAGGTCTTTTACTGTGTTTATCTTCGATTCACAGATTGACACGACTCTCTCATGTTTGCTAACTTTAGTGGATAGTGATTTAACTGATACGCCAGTGAAGACGCTAACTAGCCCACATACACCGCCAAGTGCAGCTAGACTAGCACCTATAGGTAATCCAACCCCGGTGAGTGATGTGCCTACCCCAGACCCACTCAAAACAACTGACATAGTACCAGTCCCAGCACTAACTTTCATCAGTACATCTCTACACCGCTTATATTTCTTTCTAACATGTTGATAATGTTTAGCTTCACACTCTAACATTTTTAATGCCTCACAACTTCTTTGTAGACGAAAGCTTTGCCCATCTTCTACGTTTGGTATTTGTGGATAAATTCTATTGTAGTCTTCCATACTATTACCTTTTTATTATATTATGAAATCTTTAGATTAATTCTAAAAGGCTCGTTATGCAAATAATCTGGATATTTTCTTCCTTTTTCATCTAAAATAGTTAAAGTAAAGTAGTTGATTGGACGTTTGTTTCGTTGAACAGTAAGAGAAGGATAATTTTGAGATGGAATAACAGCAAGTAAATTTGATGGGGTTATTTCTACTTTTTCACCGCTAGGAATCATATTAGAATACGAAGCCTTCGGTTCTATGACGTCGCAAAACAGACGCAAAGGTTTTATTTCGCTCCAAATTATTTGATAATATTGCTTAGGTGATATCTTTTCAGGAACGCCAAGCTTTTTTGATAGTGTTTCAGAAAGCCTAAGATTAATGGGCTTATTGGAATATAGATAATATCCATGTTCAGTCATTAGAATGGTGATTTTGGAACTTTCCTGGTCTTTTAGGAACATTTCTTGAAGTTTTTTCAATGTGTAATCTCCAGGAGGAATAGTAACTAATACCTCTTCCACACCTTCTTTGGATTTATACTTATAAACCTTTTGTGTTTCCGTAAACCTTAGCAAACATTCGGGAATGTGACAATCTAAAACCTGTATCTCTGTTATGCGATCCAATGGCGGTTCTAGATAAACCCTTGTTTCCGAAGTTAACGTACTGATTGATATAAACGTCGACATTTTTTACACTTAGCGTCTATTCTTTTTAAATTGTTCTACAAGGTATAAAACCACAGCTACTATCAAAAGCCAAGCATTTTTAGCTAGAAAACCTACTACTTCTCCAGCTGTTTTGAAAATAAACGAAGCGATGGTACCAACCAATCCAGGTAGAATTGCACCCAGTTTCTTACCAATATCTTTTAAACCATTGCCAACTCCTTTAGCTACGCTCGTCAAACCTCTCTTCAGACTTGAAACTATTACACCAATGACAACACTCACAGCAGTTACAACTGCAAGAGCTGTAAAACCATATTTCTTAAAAATTTCCTTAATTCTATCTCTAACCGACAAACGATTTATTATTTCTTCATTCTCTCCTTCTAATCGATCTATCTCATCCCTCTCTTCTTCAATATTACGATCGATGTTCTCTATTTGATTTGTAGTAGCTGATTTACGTGTATTTTCTAATTCTCTTACTTTATTTTGCCGTCTAGCAATTTCTTCTTCGTTAGCTTTAATAACTTCGCCTGAAGGTTCACCGAGACTTTTTATTATCGTTCTAGGTAATTTATCGTTCACTTCACCATCCGTTTTGAAAAAAGTATAGCTCTTTCCACCCAGTCTTTTTAATTTTACAACCACCTGATCAAAGTTATCCAAAGTAGCAGTAAAAGAAGAATTGGCAGTATCAGCGTTGGGGAATTTACTTTTAATTCTATCCCAAGCTTCATCCTGTTTATTTTCTCTTCGTATTAGAGGCGAACTTTCATCTATCCCATCAATGAAAGATGACTCTTCATTATGTGTAAACGGTCCACGGTGGAAAGAAGTATCATGTGAACCACGTCTAGAAGAAGTTGAAGTAATATGCTCAAGGTCTATTTCTTCACCTGAAGGGTTAGCCCCTCCACCTCCAGCAGGTTCGAAAGGATTTTTATCAAAATCTCCATCCATAATCTCAGTAAAGTTTTTTATATAATATAAAATCGCCTTTAAAGCTAAAGTAATTTCGATGCCGCATAAGCTAAAATTAAAATTCCACCGCCAACATATAACATTTCAGCATTACGCTGGTCGTTCGAAGGTTTGTAGTAATCTGAAAACTGTGGTTTAACACCTAGAGACTCTAAGCTCTTGTCGGGATGTGTTCTATTATATAATTTTAATGCTTCATCAACATCTCTAAAATTATCAGCGGCAACCACATTGTTATGACGTTGCTGCTCAATCCAATCGTTCAATCTTTGCCGCTTTTCTTCATATGCAGCATAATCCTTTTGATACTTCTCCAGCGCCTTATCATGGCGAATCTTTTCAACGTCGGTATTTCCTCCACCTAAATATTTAGCTAAATAAGAACCACCAATAAATGTTGTTGCGTTCAACACCGCTCCACCAACCATTAATGCAATTGTTGCCATTTTATCAATCAATATGTAAATCTTTAAATTATAGACTCTAAAGCTGTTTTGGTAAAATCTTTTGCGTTTCTAGATAATCTTTCAAGTACATACTACCGGACAGGACAGCGACCCATTTTGCATAGTTGGTTATGCTAGAGGAGGGGTCGTTGATGAAGGATTCCTTTACAATCTTCTTAGCGACGTATCCAACCCCAGCGGCTAATCCGATGATAACGGCTGAATCGCTAAACGTTTTCACAAGTTTGTTTTCAGTTGACATTATTTTTTCTATTACAGATTGACAACAAGATCTTTATATCATTTAAACCTACAACATTCCTATTTTTGGAGTTGGTTTGACGGATTGTGGGATAGGAATCTTTGAGGGTAATGATTCATTAGTTTTAACGTGAGATAATGATGAATCGTCTTTTCTGTTTTTGTAGTACCTCATAAACATATCAACTGCGGTAAACCCAATTCCAAAAAGGGATAACACAGTTGAAAAAGATAGCTCTGGAATCCAAGCTCGAGATTCCTCCTGTGTAGCTTCGTATTCCGGGTTCACCTCTGCTTCACGTTTCAATTCCCTAGCTAACGCTTCCTTAGCTCTTTTGTTATATTCCGCTAGTTTCCTACCAGCAGCAACCTTTTTAGGGTCTTTATCTTTTATGGTACTCTTCTTTTCAGGAAGAGGATCCTTTGTAATTTGTTCATCAGACATGATTCTTTATTTGTTATGGTAAAGAATCTTTTAAATCGTATCATGCTAAGTAGCCTTCTCAGTTGTACTAAGTAGCCTGCTCAGTTGTACTAAGTAGCCTGCTCAGTTGTTCTTGAAAGTTCTTGTATTTTGTTGGAAGCCTCCTCTATTGTCTGCACTGAAAGTGTTAGTTTAACATGCTTAGCAACTTGAAAGAGTGCGCTTGCAAGCGCTACCATTCTTCCACCTTTTAACACTAATAGACCTGCAAGTTTTGTAAGTTCGCGTTTAACTAACTCATCGTTCTGCAAGTCTTTGTTAAGCGCTTCGATGTCATCTACAGTAACTACGTATGATATGACCTGTGTCGCTACTTTAATAGCTGACTCTACTAAACCATCGCTAACTTGCTTGCCTAATATAGTCTGGTATCGATTATAATATTTTTCAACTTCTTTTTCTGTTAGTTTCTTGATGTCAACAAGACTCATCTGCTCGCCTAAAAACTCCTTTGTAGCGCCAGTAGATGCTAAGATAGCTAAAGATTCTTGTTTAACTTCAACATCGTCATCTTTAGGTTCGGCGACCTGATTCTCTCCCATATATTCTTCAACGCTTGACATCTTAACTTTTTAAATAACAGCAGGAATCTCTAAATAAATTTGGAATGGATGTCGTAAACAGAAACATAACCTTGAATACTTTTCAGTTTTGAGCAATTCTACAAACTTTTTACGAGTCTCAAGATCTAAACCTCCCCCATAATCTTCAAACAGTGTTTTCGTACCTACTTGAGACGGATTATGGAAAGCAACCACACAGGAAACGTTATCGCGAAAGGGTTTTGCTATACTATTCAATTGTTGCGTTAATACCCACACTGACAGCCCTTCATGCCTTCCAGAGAATGCTAGATTTATGAAGATATTTGAACGGTTTTTAAGCTCCTTAGATACTGCACAATCATCTAGTATTATTAACGAATTTTTACCGGAGAATATTAGTTTTGCAGATGATAATAACCCATTTATTTCATCATAGTTGGACTCTACACTATCCGGTGATAATACTATGAAACGTTCATCTCCTTTAGCAAAACCCCGATATGTTTTATTTTTTGCATAAGTTGGACATATGAGAATAATATATTCAAACACATTGCGGAACTTTCCTCGAAGCTGTTCCGTTAAGTACTTTGTCTTTCCACAATTTGTAGGTCCTGTTATAATACAATGAAAGGGAACTTTATCTCGTAATTCTTCCATACTTTTTTAATATAGGCTCAGTTCTTTTAAATTCTATCAACGACTAATACAAAATTGCCCGTAAGTTTGAATCCATAACCTCCATCAGTGCGTCAGCAACTACGAACATGTAGCAGGTGATGTTTCCTGTTCCTGAAACTTTCCGTTTCATTTCCAGTTTAACCCCATCTCGTGTGTTGTTTAAGACTAGGCCTCCTCCATGAATGCTATTGTCAGGATTAGTCCTCAAGTCAACCCACAGAGCGAATTTGTCATCAGCATAAAAATCTTCTTCCGTTATAATCCCTCTACCGAAACGCTTCTTTGCCGATTCCCAAAAGTCTGAAGGAACCATTCCTTTAGAATAGAGACGATTAGGCATGCCATCAACGTTAATGTTGACTGATGTTATATGAGGATTAACAAACTTTTCAGAGTCTCTTGTTTCTTCAACACCGTTCTCTGTGAATAGACACAGTATACCCGTCATAGACCTCCTCGGTAGATTGATGTGTTCGTTTATCACACTGTCGTTCGGTTTGGAAATGGTTATCGTTTTGTGAAGTATAACGTTTTCATAATAGAATCCTTTACCAACTTGATAAGCTGACATCGCCTCATTAGCTAAGTATTCGTTTGTGATGCAAGTGTACTCCAGCTCAAGGTTTGTAATTGTATACTTTGGAGTCTTCACAGTGTCAGAATAAACGACAACATCAGACACAGGGGCTAAGGTAATCTCGAAAATAAGTGGTTGAGGTAGAGCCTTAGGATAAAAAACGCCATGTTCGTTTAGAATAGGATGGTCTAGAGGTATTTTATATTTTGTACCATGGATTGCTGCAAGTAAAACCTCCTTGGCGTTTGAGGCAACCTTATCACCTGCATTTGTCCTGAGCTTCCTCATGTTTTCACAAGATATACCCTGCTTCAATCTATCTTCACGATCTTCATCTTGTAAGTATAAATCATGGTATGTTTGAAATAGGTCGTACCTCTGTGTATCCTGTAATATTTCACCACCAAAAAGTACCCTGAGTCGTGAAACAAGGTTATTACCAATATTATTTACGAGGGTATTGTTAGCATGACCGGTAACATTCAAATCGAATATTAGAGATACACTTCCTGGAACAATCACTACATTATCTGCAAGTTTTGGAATATTTACATAGAGGGTTTCACCTGGATTTGCGGAGGAAGGATTTAAGGTTACCCTATTTAAAGAAGACTCCGCCTTCAAACCGAAAGGTTCTTTCGGAACTCTGTTCGGATTAATTTTTTCAGAAATAGCTTGAGACATTATTTATTTAAATACAAAATATTCTATCCTTTAAATGAGTGACGAAAGTATACTATCAAAAATATACTACAGTACCAACGGTTACTGGAAAGGCTATTCTGCTATTCCAAAATTAGCAGATGCAGCTAAAGTAAGTGAAGGTATAGCTAAAAAATGGCTCGAAAAACAGGCCTTATGGCAAGTTTATTTACCTGCCCCTAGCAAACCTATTTACAGGCCACATTGGACTGTGGATAAACCAAATCAAATTCATCAAGCAGACTTGCTATTCCTACCTCATGATAAAGTTGGAAGAAGAACGTATAAGTTTGCTTTGGTGGTTATTGATGTTGCATCTCGTTATAAAGATGCTGAAGCGTTAACATCTAAAAATTCGAATGAAGTAGCTAAAGCGTTTATAAAGATTTATTCTCGAAAATTAAAGTGGCCTGATACTATTATTGTTGATCCTGGGAAAGAATTCATGGGAGAAGTGACGACTATAATGAAAAGAAATAAAGTTACTATCCAACGTAGTGAGACGGGAAACCATAGAGCACAGGCTTTTGTAGAGAGAGCAAATAAGACTTTGAGTGAAAAGCTGTTTAGTCATCAGTATGCACAGGAAATGATTAGTGGTGATAGGTCTAGAGTGTGGGTTTTAAGGTTACCTAATATTATTAAAACTCTAAATAGTCAGCCGATTAGAATCACTGGCAAAGAGCCTATGAAAGCTTTGAAAATGGGGGAGGTTGATAATAAAGATGTAAAGTATGATAGACCTGTCGGAGTAAATGAAGTGAGATTACCACCCGGTGTGAAAGTAAGATACTTGTATTCACCTGGGGAAGGTGAGGGTGGAGATAATCGTCGAGCAACAGATCCAATATGGAGTTTGGATATTTATGATTTATCTCGTAGTGTGATTTCACCAAATCAACCAGTGTTATATTACCTTTGGGGTGGACCGAAACGTAGTTTTGTGAGGGAAGAACTTCAGGTTGTACCGGAAGATACCGAGCTCCCACCCAATTCTGTACTTAAACGATAATTTCCATGGGCGTAAGTATTTATAGAATCTTCACGAATGATTCGCTTGTCATCCTCATGAGATAGGGCAACCTTGTTTACAACCTCTGTGTAAACTTCATGATTATGACTTCGAATTACATTCATCTTTCTAAAATGTTTCCGTTTATTGAATAAACAATCCTTGTAGTCATTAAAATCAATACATTTCTTCACAACTGCTTTCTTTATACCCTTGCATTTCTTTTCTTCCTTGCCTTCTTCCATTTTGTATGCGTAGAGTTTAGCTCTAAGACCGACAAACTCGGCAATCTGTTTACCTCCAGCCTCATCTTTGAACATACCGATGACCTTCTTGTTCACACCCACCTCAATACCTGATTTATGGTCCTTTGGATAATTGCTAGTGTCAAACTTTGATTTAACGTCCTTGCTGATATCCTTATAGAAATCCTCAGTCTCAATCTCATAGGCAAGACTGTCAGTGTCGGTGAACAGCAACCTAGCTTTTTCTCCGTATTTAGGTTTGATGTAATTATAATGAAAATCAAACATTAACGTCTTACTTATGTCTAAAACGGACATGCCTATGTAAACAGGTTTATTGAAGACTAACTTTGTTTTCTTCATGTGGATGGCAGCTAAATTATCACAAAAAATTGTGCGGTGTTGATAGTTTGGTTTTGATATCAACTTCTTCGCATCTTTTTCATTCGTAACTAATTTTATGTCCACCCTATTTCTAATGTTTTCCATCGTCTTACCAAAGACAGAGTTATTCATTAATTTGAAGAAATCTTTCTCAAAGTCGTTGCTTGCTTTTGCTCTAAGATTAGTATTCAAGTTGATGTAGGGTTCCATCCATTCCGACTCTTCAAATCTTATACCCCTATGAATCTTGGTTACTTTTAGCCCAAGACTTTCATAAAGTTTCAGCGCCTCATGGTGAACAACATACTTTTCCTTGTCGTTTAGGTTTGGTATCAATTTCTCAACCTTGTCAACCATAAGCCTCTCTGGAGCAAGTGGATAGTCGTTGTGTAAGTCATGAAGGTGTTGTGGATATTCCAAATCAACCTCAAGTATACACCCCCTCTGGGAGGGGAGAGCTCTCCAACCCTTAAGTTCTTCATCTTTCATCCACCTAAAATCATGAGTAGGTAGCGGTTTACTCATTGCCCAACCGTATAAGTTGTTCGCATCAAGATATATAATATATTTTGTAGGTAAGTTAGGATCATATTTCTCCATGTATGGGTTGTTGGCTTCACCATATCTTGTAGAGATCATGGATACACCACCACGTATGCCCTTTTCAATCATAAGAAGCATATCCACATCTGATAGAAGCTCCAACTTCGGTTTAGTAGTCTTCAAAAGGCTATCCCATGATAATCCGGGTGCTGTATAATACCATGCTGGGTCAAGTCCGTAATTCTCAATACAAACATCTCTGAAGCTCTCGAAGACATCGGCTAACAGTAGTACATCCGTCTCAAGGTAGAGGTCATGATAATCCCGCATGTTTTTCATCTCAAAGGTTTCCCACACTTTTTTCGCATGTTGATAATCCTCCTCCGATATTTCGGCGTCATTGAGTCTAGAGTAGAATGCTTCTTTTGGAGGTAATTGAGTTTCGTTTAGTTTATCAAAACCATTGAACCAATCGTATGGGAAGACGCCCTTTCTCAACAGCAATTTATGTTTCGAATCTGGATAGTATCTTTTTAGGTTTTTGAAAGCTTCTTCTGGTAGATTATTTACTAAACTAGCTAAACTCGAACCCATAAACTTAAAGCTGTCAATGAATCTAATGTCACGCTTCACATCAATCTTCTTACCTTCTTTGTTTGTAAAGGTATCAACCGTGATCTGCTTGGTGAATGAGATGTACTTCTCTTCATTGTTTGGGATGCAATTAATATTTCCTTTTGACACCCCAAGTTTCTTAATGAATAGATGTGAATCGTATCCGGATAGATTGTGTAAGATAACAGGAAAGAACTTTGGAATTTTATAATTTAAATTACATGAGTTGTGAGCCGCACCTATATACCTTCCTGTAAGGTGGCAGTGATCTAAAACCTTATCTTTTCCCAATTTAAATTCACAGATGTGACAGTTTGTTTCATTATTAAACGCGACTTCATCCTCCTTGCTCATCTTCACCTTCCTAGATAATTTGAATTTATTATAAATAAGTTTAACATCCGACTCTATATTTTCTATAAACACCTGCGATATATCTTCGTCTGATGATTTAACTGTGTATTCTACAATCACGGGTGTAAATAAATCTTCATCGAAACACTTGATAAGATAGCGGAAGCCTGATGGTTTATGATTTTGATCTTTATTAGTAAAGCTTTTACCTTCATCAGGTAAACAAGTGTATATCTTATTTATAAAGCTTTCAAAATCGGCATAGATAACAAAGGGAACTCGCATTTTTCTGTTAAAGTTCTTAAACTCAATATATGTGGGTTTACCATCCTCATCTTTAGGCATTTCTATCTTGACCGCTTCATTATTGGAACAATTTTCTATATGTTTTTCTAATGAGGACTGTGTGGGAAATGAGTTTATGCATCTGCTACAAAAAAAACGTTTGCCCTTATGTTTGTTTACCTGAGATGATAACAATCTACTCATGTCTTTGATCCAACAATAATGATTCACCTCACCGTTTGATATTAGGAGTAAGTTTATCAGTTTGGTGGTTTTAGGCTTCTCAGTGATTCTCAATGGGTATACGACGTTATTTTCGTATCCATATACGTTAACTCCATAGGGGTTTTGCTTTTCAAACTTGAGAATCTGCTTCAGCGTAGTTGGAAACTCAATTCCCGTCCAATCAAACTTAACAGAGTTTTTATTTAGTCTTTCTGGATTATTTTTGGCGGTATAAACTGCCGCAGTCATCGCCCACTTGAAACACTCATGATCATCCTCGTTCTGAACGTTTATAATAGCCTTCTTTGAGGCTAATTCTGATGGTAGTGGAATATAGGAACTTCCAGCAAGCGGCACAAAGGGGTCGATGTGAATATCAAAATATTCTACATGATCAAACTGCCAACCGGAGCCTTCATTCTGAAACTGTTGG
>JAOBAT010120832.1:0-13469 GCA_026413305.1 Hydrozoanthus tunicans
CCCTCTCCCCCCTCCTTTCTGTTTTATGCTCTCACTCGAATCCGCTTGACCACGAAATCCAAGATGGCGGCAACTCGTACCCTGCGAGCTTTCCGTGCTAAAAAACATCCAGACTAGGGGGGAGGGAGAGGGGAGAGGGGAGAATTAAGGGTTCTGTACTTTCTGTTCTTATGCAACTCAATAGTTTGAATATCTCAAAATACTTAACCATAAAAAATAATAACTAAAAAACGAAGGAATACTAGATCAAAATAAGAGAAAAGTCAACTTACCAAGTCCTCCCAGTACGAGGAATGGGGCTTGGATATGATATGTTGTTGATATCTCCCTCTGGTGGCATTATTAACTTCGCAGAAGTTCCCTGTGGTCCTTTCTTCGTAGTTGTATGAGCGGCAGTCGGGCCGTGAGATACACAAAGACTCGCAGTGGACTCGGGAGGGAACTATTTCTGACGTCACCGCGTGGTGTGACAACGCATACCCTATATGGACGGAGTGGGCATGTTTTTCTCAGACGTTTTGTTAGACATTTTATACTGGAACTCGGTTTGTAGAGAGGACCATAAATTTGATGGTCGAAAGCTAAAACGAAAAAAAAGGCAATCTAGCGATTCAGTGTTTGTGTTCTCATAGAAATTATAGTTACTGCAGGACTTCCGAAGACCATTTTCGTACGCAAAGTGTGGTCTCAGCTGTAGGTAGATTAAACTTTAATTTCATGTAAAGAGTTTGGCCAAACCGTGGAAATGGCTCGGTCGCTTCCAGTTTCCCTCTTCCACTGCGCTACGCTTTCTTTATTCGCTTCCTTTGCTTGTTTATAGAGGTTCTTGAGTTCTTGTCACCCGTAAAAACTCGCTATGCAGCTTGTGATTTTTTGCCGGACACTATAACTGTTCAAACTAAATCTAGAGCTTGTGTCATACTTTTCCCCATATTTCAATCGACACCAATTTCTAAGGAGTTGTTTACCCCTATGATCGGTTATGTTTTCTAACACACGTTCAGAGTTTTTAATCACTATTTTTCAGGAAGCTTAGGATGAGGGCATAATTGGTTTAAACCGAGGTGTTTACGAGATTTCCCGAAAAGTAAGAAAACTAATTCACAAGTTGTGAAATATAGGAAGGGGCAGAAAATCTATTAAAAAACGATTAGTTAGCTAGATTGAAATAAAACTCTGATTGCGAAAGCTTATATAACGGAGCATTCAAAACTTAACTACTCAGAAAGTCACGAGTCATGACGCCATACATATTCCGCCGCCACATCCAGCATCCACAATCTTTTTAGCTCTGCCTTGTCCAACATCCAGAGCAACAGAGCGACCGGGATCCGACATCCACTGGCAAGGCATCCAGCATCCAGAAATAAGCTACATCCAACGTTCGCGGAATCAACGATCTATAAGCATCCGACATCCAGAGAGTAGGGGTCTGGCACCCATTAAGTGTCTGGACGCGCTTAAATGGGGCGACATATATGCGGAAACACTATTATTGAGTGGCTAGCAAGTTGAAACATGTATAGTTAAAACACAATTCAGGAAGGTCGTGGCTTGCAACAAACGATTATAATCCCAGTGTATTTAAGTTTATCAGTTATCAGTTTCCTTGGATGGAATTTAAGTTAAAAACTTTCTATTATACTGAAAACTACAAACACTTATTTAACCTAAAATTTTTTCACCTGTCTTCTATTCAGTACTTTGTTTTCAAACAGTCAAGAACGCTTCCTCTTATTTCCGAATAGTCGCTTACTTCTTTAAGTGGAAGTAATAATGATCGAGTTCAATACAACTAGGTGTTCATTCACTTTACGAAATGAAAAGTCTAGTTTAGAAAAAGTCAATAATGAAATAACTATATTGAGGAAAGGATAGATCGCGCAGAAAATTCGCAAATCAGATCAATTGCAAATGATAAAAAAATTGTATCGCAACTCAAGAAAGGTTGTCTTGATTTACAACTACCATATAAGTTAAAATTTTCTTGCAAGAGTCTTATTTTTTGGAGGAAAAAAACTGAATATTCCAAGAAAATATCTGGAAAACATTTTTGTTTTTCATGGGCAAACATGCAGATCTATGATCATTTTCTTTAATAGAGCTAGATGCGGAATAACTGGCCGATTACATAATAACGAGTTTTAACAGCAGATGTGATGGGAAAAAATAACCACATGCGACTGATGAGTCACAAGTTCTAACATTGAGGAACTTAGGCGAACCAAAATAATCTCTTCCAAAACTAGATATGATTAAGAATTTTACCTCTGAGCAGCCGAAAGCGTCTGCTCCAGCATGTCGACCCAGTTGTCGCTAGAACAGATGGAAACGTGAAAAACAGAATGAGTTTGCGCAGTAGTTGTGCCATAGCGGAGAGTAAAATAAAACGAAGGAGGAGAGATTAGCAGCTTCCTTTAATAATGCGACTGTGTCTGGTGGTCAGTTTGAATTGATTTATTTTATAATTGGCAGGCGGAGGTTGTCAGTCACTTTTGGTTACAATTAGAGTCGATGCAACTTCCTTTTATGTAATCGTGATCATTATTGATCGATACCAAGAATATAAAGTGAACTGTCACCGACACCTTACATTTGTCATTACAATTTATTTTGGATGATTATACAGCAGTTTTATACTATAAGGCCAGTTATAATAAAACAGATGTTTTTCAACAAATACTGTGTCTCTTCATACAAAACGAAATTGCCAAATAATAGCCTTGCCATTGTGTCATAATTTGAAAGAAGTATAAAAGAGAAAGCGAATTAACTTTGCACTGTTTGAAAACTAAACAGCTGCAAAACCAAACTAAAAATAGATCTTGATTACGTTTTCCATCAAAACGTTACTTTTCTTTAATGTTTCAATGTTTGTGTAAATTGCGGTTTTTATGTTGGACTATTGTCAACTCACTTAAATTATATAGTTTTTAACAATTGACAGGTCAGATTTGTCTCAACACTAAACAGTTTGAAGAAATCTAAAAGGCAATACCGTCGTTTTCTAGATAGCCTGCTCAATGTTTCCGCGCGCGCGCGGCCAAAAAAAGAAGTCCCGCCAAAAACCAATGGAAATATGGAGTAAAAAACTGGTGTCTGCCTCCCGAATCAGTGGGTTGACGTGTTTAATGGTATCTATAGCACAGCTTTTGGCGGAAGAATTGATTATGCGGAAAGAAGAAAATTTAATAAATTCAAGGAAAACCCAAAGGTAAAGATGCAGAGCTTGGTGTGAGCCAAGGATCTGAACAGTGTTGCAGCAATGGGAAGCGGCGAGAACTACCCAGAATACAGTGCAGCTGAATAATTCACAAGTGACAAGAGTTCCTTTCGCAACGAGTCAAGCAAGAAAACCAACTGAAATAGCTCTAACGCCAGTTGAGGAAATGAAAAAACAGATCTGTAAAAACAAGGGAAAGCTTCTTACAAAAGGTCGATTGTTCCGCATACCAGTTTTACAATTCTATTTATTTTTCCGTTTCTAAATCGGTTGTTTCTAATCTCATGATAACCATACTTGCCATTCCGACCCAACCACGAACTTGGACTTTAATTGTATTTCATTCGTTTCACATTTAGGCTAGACTATACAGTATCAGAAGTGGCACTTATAAACGTGAACATACAGTTAAGAGAGTCCCAACTGGTTGAAGGCAGACCAAGCGAGGTATATCTGACTCGTGGATCACCGAAGCCAAATCTGGTCAGGATTCAGATTGGAGATTTGAACCATACAACCACATGCACATCCGGCCCCTAACCACCGAGCCATTGCTGCCTTCTTCCTTATATGGACTCCAACATAGAACTTGTGATTGGTGGACAGACGTTTTGCTTAAAAAGCATTGAATCGCAGCCATGACATCTGTGTTTGTTCCACACGGAATCATACAAACGATTTACTTCTGCATGAATAAAGAAAAATCCAAAACATTATTTTCTAGAAAGGCTTAGTTCTAAAACAAACAATTATCTGCTTGTAAATATTATAATTTCCCGATATAGAACAAAATCTGATAATTGTGGTGCTTCATACTTTTTGATAACGAAAAAATAATTAATACGAAAAACGTTACAGGCAACAAGTCTATTTCCACGATATCCAAATGAATTATTCTAAATACATTACAGTGTAAGGAAATGTTTTTACAAAATTTAATTACAGTGGTTTGGCACCCGAAATAACTATAAGAAAGCTAATCTAGTCAGTTGCCTATTCTATTTTAAATAAATCGTTGAACATCAGAAAAAAATGGATAAAGAAAAAGAAAGAAAAAACGTTAATTCCGAATTTCATGATAACAGAAAAAAGGAAGATGAACGAGCGCAAAAACTGAGCGACTCTAAGCATATGTGACCAATACAAATTGTAACTTTGTTTCCATTTTGATAAAGTAAAAAAAACCTCACGAGGGATGTTTTCCCCCGTGCCTGACGCCAGTCTGCGTATGTTGATACTTTGCTATCTACCAAACAGTGTGTCGATATCCATTGGTGCAACATTCGGAAATTATTGCCAGTGGGAACTTTCCCTCTAGTAGTCCCAAAGAACTCTCCCGGTTTGGTTCATCTTAGGTCTGTTATGTGTATTTATCAAAAGACCCTCCCTAAACTTTTGCTGAAACATGCAAACACTCGATTCCATTTTGCAAAGATTTGCAAAAATCAAGAAATCTCTCTCCCCTCCCCTCCCCTCCCCTAGTATCCAGAAATGCAAGCAATCACTGACTCAACACTTTTTTTACAAAAGCACACGAGTAGCTTTCCTATACCAGAATTTTTGAAAACTATTACCAAGTCGAACCAGAGTCGAGGTAACTTATAGCAATACCGTGGCATTGCGTTTAAAAAAAGGCCTAAGTTTTGGGTTCAGGAGAAACGGTGGCCGCCACAAATTAAGATTTTCAAGGTTACAGAAATCCCTCACACATATCTAGAGCCCTGTTTGTTAGAAATATGACTTACTGACGTCATACAGAAAGAGAGGTGACAAGAATGAAAATTGCTAAAAGGCCTTTTATCTTTTAAAGAAGGTGGCCCGCGGAAGCGGCTTATTTCTGAAACAGTTAACCAATTAATGTAATGTTCTGAAGCAGAAATCGGGGGTGGAAGCGGAATCTTGAATCATGAATCACGGCTAAAAAAAGTGAAGGAATCATGAATCACATCATCTCGCAGGCTGTGAATCATAAATCATGAAGAAATTCTACAAATAAATCATGAGTCATGAGGAAATTTTGTAAAAGAATCATGAATCATTGGTCAAAAATTATCTGGGAATCACGAGTTATCATACTGAAAAGATTCCGCTTCCACCCCCGAGCGGAAAAGTGTCAGAAAATCGGAAACAGAAACTCTGTAAACAAACTTCAAACCATTTAAGATTACACAAAAACAATGAAAGCGATAAAAGATGAGAGTACGTAAAAGGAGCCATTCGGTAATTCTGTGATAATTTTAAATGTTTTTGACATTCAATGAATTCATTCACTTAATGGCCATAGAAAAACTAAGCTCGAAAAGAACAGAGGCAGGGTATTTGGGAAGAGACCACTCATGTCAGAACACCATTTGAGAGTAAGAACTCATTAGGGAGAAAGCACGTTATGTAAACATAATTAGGACCAATTAAAACCATGGCTAAAAGTTTAAAACTTCGCAGCCTTTTAAACGGTATGCTGTACATACTGTTTTCCGCAGTCAGTAAGAAGTTGACAACTTGTGTTCTTGAGTTTTCTATTCCCAACTAATCCTTCTTCGCAAAAGAGATAGCTTTACATGGAAGGGTTGAACGAAAGTGAATGCTTTCAGCACAACAACACAAATGAGCTCGATTCGCCGGCTTGCTGCAGTTCACAGCCATCCAAAGTCTTCAAAGTAATCACCTATTCAGTTATCTTACTTTCCTCTTTAACGGGAAACACGTTGATCATGGCTATAAACTACAGAGACAAAACTATGTGAAACAACGTGGACCTTATCATTGTAAATATGGCCGTCTCGGATTTGGTATTTCCTCTGATGCAGTTGCCATGGTGGATCAGTCGAATTTATCAGAAACACGTCTGGCTAATGGATGGAACAGTTGGACTTGTCCTTTGCAAGATCGAAGGAAATGCGTCAGATATCTCCGTCTTTGTATCAATATTTAACATGCTGTTAATCGCAGCAGATAGATTCCATGGAATCGTGTTTCCTCTAAAGCGACCCCTAATTTCTAGGAAGAAATGCAAGTTTTTTATTGTTTTGTCTTGGGTAGTTTCATTACTATTTTTCTCATATAGGTTTTACGCGTTGAAATTGGTTAGAAAAAGCAAGAAACTTTATTGCAAGCTCCGGTGGGAGCCTCAATCACAAACCGAAGAAGTACGCAAAATTGCTACAATAGCATTTCTATTCTTCTGCATCTTATCTGCAGCCACATTAACCATCTTGTATTCTAGTGTTATCGTTAGTCTGTACAACGCAAACGCGAGGCTTCGGACAGCAAATGCAGCTGTTGCGCAACGAGCAAGGACGAATCGACAAGTTGCTTGCATGTTAGTGATTATAGTAGTTGTTTTCTATTCTGGCTGGACACTAAACAATCTGGTTAGGCTGATACATTTGTTCAAGCTCAAAGTAGCCATCCCTTGCTTTCTCTGCTGGTTCGGAAAATGGGTTGCTCCTTCGTTATATACCGTGGCGAATCCTATAATATACTGTGTGTTCAATGAAAAGTATCGCAAGGGTCTCAAAAAATTGTGCGTTTTCCACTGAAAACTTTAATCGCCGCCTTGATAATCTTGTTGGTAAGGCACAGGTCTGTCTTGCGGGAGGCCCGGGTTCGAGTCCCGGCCGGACCTTCTCTGGGTCTTGCCGCTCCATGTAAGCCTATCCAGAACACTATTAGATGCCGGATCCCAACCTTCTGTATGACGGATGTTCCGTTGATACTAGATGCCTTGCTTGCTGTGGATGCTGGATGATTGCAAAGGTTTTTCTGGATGTCTTACCAGTGGCTGTCGCATCTCGATCGCTCTGATCCTCTGGATACTGGACACCAGTGCTAAAAATATTGTGGATGCTGGATGCAGGATACGCTTTCATAGGTTGAAGTCTTACAGCAACCGAGGAGGTGTTGCTTTTGCTCTAACATTTGCAAACGGTTTTTAGACCTTCGCGTCTTCTCGGATATATAAGGACGTTAAACCGTAAGCTCTTGGAGGTCTGGTTGTAAAACCTGTTGGGTTTTCCAACAACCAAAGAGTACGGAAGACCATGTTTAAACTATGAAACTGATTCTTTGGCTTAAAAATCAGTTCATGGAGAGATACTTGTTACTAGTGCTGAGCAAACTAAACAAAACCAAAAGAAGAGGTTAAAAAAAGTATAGCAAAGTATGGAAGGTGGTCTCCAAATTCAAAGAGAATAGATCGAGGACCCCAAATTATGCCAAATATATTCCTTGCAGTTGGAACTGCCCTTACTGGTTACAACTTCATACCAATTAATCCACGTCGGGTATGATAATAACGCATTATTTAACTGTGACAAATGAGTAGTGAGTAGCCAATATTTGTTGTGTCGAGCTCCTGCTATCACAACCAATATATAAAAAAGTTTTTTTAACAAACAATTGTTAATGTGTCCAATGTTCTGTAAATCGAATCTATCGGCGCCTTGTCTTACATAAATCGGAAGGATTAAAACACAGCTAACGAAAGTAGTTCTTACGTCAAACTACGAATTTGTTCAGTTATAATGTTATAGTTACATGACAGTTATTGTATGGTAGTATTCTATTTATGGTTGTTTCGAATCTTTATATAACAGCTTTTATAAGTGTTGTCAGTCTGACGTCAGTAAGTTAATTCGAAGGAACGCTGATCAAAGTTAAATCTTCCAATAGGCTCTAAGCTCTTTTGAAATTCTATATTGAGGACCGAAAAACTGCGCTAATATCGAGACAGTCAACAGTTTCGTTTCACCAAGTTTAAGGCGGAAGGAAGTATTGTATTTCAAACACGTGTAGTCTGTGTTGGTAGCTACTTTAACCGAGTCTCCTGAAAATAGAAGCTGAATAGCTCTATTTAACAAATCGCTTATTCCGTGTACAGAGGCGTACAAAAGCGAGGTTAGTCAAACACAAGGCTAACAATAAGAACATTATTCACAAATAAGCATTTCGTAGGAGGAAGACTATTGAACTAGTTGTTATTTTTACCAAATGTAGGCAGGTGAGTCTCTCGTCACCGAGAACCATTGAGTTGTCCGAGTCTCCACTTATCTGTTTGTGTATGGGCAACGGGTTCATTGCTAGACAAAGTTACTCACATATGTGTTTTAACTACGTATACTTCATCGACAGAATGTCACTATCGCAATTGTGCACTTTGCTTTAAAGTAGAACTGAACGATTCAATGAGAGGTTATTGATATGGTGTATTACACTTCTTCTTTATCATTATTGTTACTATTTTTATTATATATGCACTATAAATATTGCCGTTTTTATTATCATTTTTCTTATTACTACTGATCCTTATTATCATAGTTATCATCACTAAAGTACAATTTATATAGGACTCTACACACTTAATAGCTTTTATATGGGTTAAGCAAAGACGCTTGTTTGAAACTGCAGTTTCATCTGAGTTATATATTATCTAATTACCTGTCAATATTTGAAGGACTTCCCTGGCACAAAAGTGCCTAAAATACAATGTTAAATTACCATAATTCGATTCTAAAGTCGAATGAAACCATATTATCAGACAGTCATGGCCTGTTTCGGTATACGCATACATCTCGTTTAAGCTTCCGTTTCACGCTAAATATCCGAGTGGACAACATTTCGAAATCAATGGCGTCATTGGGTATCATTCCTCAGTGATCTGCATAGGCGAGTTTTTGTTTACATTCTTCGACTCATTAGCATACGCACTCTTCGTTCTAATTCAGCAACAGAAACAAAGCCTCCTAATAATGAAACGTTTCTGTAGAACAAACTTTCTCTAAAAATATGAGATTGATGTGCCGAGTAATCTTTCTGAGATGTGGTTTTAAAAATTGGAAATTTAGCAAATAACGTATGGCTCATTATCGTTCTTGCTTCCAGCTGTTTTGCGAATTTTTTGAGTGGATATTTCTTCTTCGAAACTACACTTACAGAACCGAAATTTCAATCACCCATTAATTTTGATAAGTATTTTAAAGTTTTAAAGTCAGTTCGTAAGTCTTTCTACGACTTAAGTTGTTTGCTAATGAAGCACAATGTAAACAATGACGTCAGCTGAAACTCGCGGAACACAGCAATAAGCCAGCCAATCACGGAACACAGTTTAATAAAGCAGTCAATCACGGAACACAACAATAAACATGCCAATCACGAAATACAACAACAAACCAGCCAATCACGAAACACAACAACAAACCAGCCAATCACGAAACACAACAACAAACCAGCCAATCACGGAACACAACAACAAACCAGCCAATCATAGAACACAACAACAAACCATGCAGCCAATCAAGAAACCAAACAATAAGCCAGCTAATCACGGAACGGATAAGCCGACAAAGCGCAAAGCCAAAATTCGGACAAGCGGCAAATAAAAAAGCATCGCACTATTAATACTTCTGCCATACTTTCAAAAACTTCACGATTAGAAATGAACTTACAGGCAAATTGAAATTTTAAATTTTTTTGCTTCGATGTTAAAATAGGCAGAAGTGCGCATTTGACCTTCCTGAATGTGCAGGTGAATAAACACGAATTCGGATTTTTGAAAGAAGTTAATTTGTTTTTTAATCAACTTGCTTATCAGTTTCCGCTGAACATGTGCAATAAGTTTGAATTTTTCGTGAAGCAACACTTTAGATAACGGATTCCAAAATAAATAGACAAAATAACTGAAAAACTTTGACGTTAATAGTTCGTAAAACAATGCACTCCACATGAACAGGAAACACTAAGCAACAAAACTTGGTTTCAATTAATTTTGGATGTTCTTTCTTTTCCCATAATTTTGGGTTGTATTCCTTTCACACAATATACATGAAGAGGACAAAGAGAATTTTTTTTACAAAGAAAAGCCATATGCACACCAATGTTAAGGCGGACGCCATTTGCTTAAAAACTACAACTAAAGCTCGTCAGGTGCGTTCATGTATCGACTAAAAAGATAAAATTTGTTTTGGTTTCTCTTGGTGCTATATTGTTACCTAGAACAAGAGTTTCTTTTCATATAAGTCCGTTTGTATAATTCCCGTTACCAGATCCATACTCGGTCGGCAATGAAAACCCCGTCTTTGAAGACTTACTTCGATAGACATTTGGAAACTTAGTCAAAATGTTTTAAGTTGTTTTTCCAAAATAACATAAATGTTTACACGCTATCGTTTCTCAGAGTATTCGTGCAACTGCCGTGACATCCACATTTGAGAGCCTCGAAAATTAAAAGTTTTCCCGGCGGGGGAAAAAAACCTAAGGAATACCATGCAGAAGAAAAATTTATTTTAAGTCTTGCTTGACGTAAGACGGTGAATTTCCCTTTATTAAAAATACTGAGTTACACAGAGTAAAGCACATTGCGAAGTAATTATCTTTTATCATATATTTTAATCTTTGAAGCTTTTTATGTCACTAGCTCAAAACATTTTATATAGCTGGAGGAATATCTGGCCATTTTTAAGACTTTTCAACTCGGCACCAAAGATGACTTTCACTGCCCCACTTTTACAATTCTCTTTCTTTATTTACTTTCGTAAACGAGTCTTTAACAATCTTGTGATCGTATATGAAAATTTTTTAAGCGCATTTCTATGACGCGTTTAAATTTCTTTGTATTTTCTGTAAAAGTCAAAAATTAGCAACCGCCAAAATATTTTGCTGTATTCAGAAAGTTTATAAAACAATTTTTAACGACCGCTGCTCGTTTATAGCTATCCGAACCAAAAAATTACATCTGTGGGTTAATGTTGACGTTTTGCAGTTCTCGGATGCATGGAAACTTGTCATTGTTTTTAAAACAAGTTCTTTTGGCACGCTTTTAAGGGGCTGGTTTCGTTTTGAATGTTTATCTAGATATTGTTCGGGTTAGAAATGACGGATGTTTGGCAGGTGCAACCGCAATAATTGCTCAAGAAAAATTTCCTCCCCCCATTATATTACACCAAAAGCCTCCAGAGAAGCTTGTAATTATTTCTGTCTTACCAGTTGGCATTGCACAAGAAAAGGTTTGAAAAAAAGATTAAAATGTTACCAAAACAATTACAGTCTTAAATTAGTGTTAAACAGTCTCGTGCTTCTTGTCGTCGAAGAACAAGCTGTAAGCTTTTCTCCATTGAAACTAAATGATTTCGTCAAACCAAAAATTGACAGTTCAGTCCCTCCTAATATTAATCTGAAGAACTTTTATTTATCTAAAAAAAAAATTGTTTTCCAGATTTTCTGTCTTAACTGAGTTACATAAAAGATTTCCCGAAATGTTTTGCAAAAACAGAATAAGAAAACAACATGCCTTAGCCAGCGAAACTAGCTACATCTTTCGCGAAGGAGATTTGGTAAGTATAGGTTCGCACTTTCTTGTCAATATCTGGCATTCTTATTGGCTAACCCGACGTGTACAGTGATATTTTCTCATACTGAACTCAACTGCCCCGCCAAGCAAGTTTTGCAATAATTACTTGAAAGATGAATGGACTGATTCAAATTGAGACCCAATTTTGTCTGGGGAAACCTGACATTTGAAATCTTTGATAAACAAGAAGTCAGTGGGTCGAAATAAGTTATTCACAGACAGGATACGAGTTTCCAAACTAAAATAACAAAAGCCTCCTTGACAAGATTATAAAACACAAGCTGTTATTACCATCTTAAAAAAATCAATCGGGCACCGCTGTTGTAAGAAAAGAGAAACCTAAAAAACTCATTTAGACTTTCTTTAATTTCTGCTGGCACCCGTCGAGACTTTTTCTCCTTTGTTCAACGAGGTGACGAAGGTGCTTGACCAACTATAAATTATATCAAACTCTCACATTCTTACATCCAGCTGTGCTCAATTGGAAAACTTTTAAAAACGATAGGTTCTGAAAGGTGGAAATCAATCGAAAATTCACTTAGGTGCCATATTTCAGGAGAAGAAATCTCAGTGAGTTTATCTTCTCTGGGATTTTCAATCTCCCAAGTAAGTCATTAAATAAGATATTATTTCGTGGCTTAAGTTGGTCATGTCTCAGTTTCGGTCCGCTATGAAACTAAAATATGAATATCAGCAGGGTTTTGATGTATGTAGTTGGTCGTTCGATACGCTTTTTCTAATATGGAATAAAATGAATGGCAATTTCGACAGAGCATGGAACTTCTTAAGTAAGGAACTAAGACAGATGCAACATTTTCTTGATTTAACATCTTTGCGACGTTTATGTACGAACAGGAAGAAAAAAATACGGATACAACATTTAAGGGTGAATTGAGTTCTTTACAAGAGGTATTTTGAAATAGATCTTTTCACGAAACTCTGTGTTAAAAAAGAGTTTACAAGGTAAAAATTAGAATATTTTTTGCCTTCCAAAAAAGGAGAAAAGAAAGAAAAGAGAACACTGGCCCCATACAGACCTTTATCGCGCTAGCATGGCATAGAAACATATTCTGTTTATCGGAAAACGAGTTACGAGTCAATTTCAGCACTTTGATAATAATAGAGCTACAAAGTCTCATAAAGATTGGCCGTAATTTGACGGAGATATAAAGGTTTGAAACTGGATAATTTTCCAATGAACAGTAAGATGGACGGGCATCTGCCTCGTTTCCATGTGGTACCCCTGCATTCCTCTGTAATAAAAATGGCAGAAGATCAAGTTGCAAACTTCATATCTGCATTAGTTTTTGGGAAATACGGATGACCTAAATTTGGCGATGGCCAAAATTTCTTGATATGTATATATATTTTTGCGTGAAAAGAGTCTACAGCTCAGATAAACTACATAAAACACATTTTTATTTCTACTTCGTATCATTGAATTAACATTCTCTCATCTTTGTTTGCAGATAAATTAACTATGGCGGGCTTGAACGAAAGTACTGCGAACCTAACAACAAGCGGAAACGCCTCATATACCACAATACATTCCCTCTTATTGTTCTCTTCACTGAGCGGAAATTTGCTTGTCGTGGCTACATTTTACAGGAACAGAACACTTCGAACACCCTTGAACTGTTTCATAGTCAACATGGCTATTTCTGATTTGTTAGTGCCAGTGATTATTCTGCCAATAAGTATAACCACAGAGTATCATGGCTGGCTGATTGATGGAATTCCGGGTAATATTGCATGTAAAATTTACCGGCTTGCATGGGACGTGTCTGTCACTGTGTCATTACTAAGCATGTTGGCCATCGCAGCCGACAGATTCAACGCCATCCTGTTTCCAATGAGGGCCCCTCTGTTCAACCAGGCCAGATGCTGGTTTACAATTCTCTT
>JAOBAT010120843.1:0-13468 GCA_026413305.1 Hydrozoanthus tunicans
TTTCTTCCTTTTTGGTTCTGGTTGCCATTCAAATTCAAGTGTGAAATTTGGAAGCTCTTCATCCATTTTTTTAAATTTCTTGTTGACTTTGAATATTCTTAATTGGTGCGGAATTCTGAATTGTACCGGGAAGTTTTCAATTGCACCGCGAAGCAAAAAAAAATTGTGACGTCACAACCATGTTTACATATTCTCATGCAAACATGTGTCTCATCCAATCAAAACGCGCGTATTATCGAAATTATTTTATAAATTCATTTTTAAGGATTTCACAATACAATTTTATCCAGTTCAATCAGAACTTCCTTTTCAAGGATTGCATGCTGCAAGTTAGAAATACACAACCTCCGTCTGAAGGGCTTAATAATTTTTGCTAGTTTTGCCTAGCATAACAGCACAATCTCTCTTTTATCACTAGTATTGTATTAAACATTTCCTGTTTCACAAGTGTATGATAAGAGAGGTAGCACTGCATGTGCAAACATTTCATGTTGTCGCTTATCTAAGGCCATTCGCACAATACTGGTGCACAATCGCGTAACAAAAACAACAGCATTCAAAAACCAATACTGCAGATAGTGCAAATAGTGCAGATCGTGCAAATACTGAGTGCAGATAGTGCAAATAGTGCAGATAGTGCAAATAGTGCAGATCGCGCAAATACGCAGATCGTGCAGATCGTGTATATACATATTCTAGATTGCCTTCCCATTTCGTACGGTTCAACATCCTTTAAACATCCTTTTTTATTATATTATTTATGGATATCACTGAAAATGCTTGACAAGGAACCAGTATCAGAGGTTTAAAATAAGAGAAAAGCATTGAGATTTAGCATGAAGAGTGACAGTGCTTACCACTAAAGTGTGATATATTCAATCCATGTCAAGCATTTTCAAAGAATCGAATAAATTAATGTCAATGATTTGTTAACAACTGTCATTAACGATTCAACTGAACATGCATATGTACAGTTATGTGCAATTGGCGAGACTTAACTTGAGAAAGTATATTATAATGATTTATGTGTGAAGACTTAATTACAGTGCTCAACTGTCAGTTCAATTTCTGTGAGTATACTGGCTTCAATTTCTTTACCACTGAAAATCTAATAATTTTCATATTTACTCAGAAAAAATACATGCCTTGTTCATATCTAAAATCCCCAATTTCCCTTTGAAAAATGCCCTACTTTTAGCAACAAATTTGTTTCGAACCAAAGATTACAACACTGTCAGAGCATTAATTCACAACTTGTAAACATGTTAACTTTGAAGATGTTTTCAAGCTGAGTACGGATGGTTAAAGTTGGGGTTAGGCTTAGATATCTTTTAATTTTCGAAGTCAAGATGTGAAGTTTGGCAACCATCACAACATGAAAATGTGAAGTTTGGCGGCCTTTACTGTCCATAAATACATAATGAAGTAGTCCAATGTTTTCAAAATAAGCCGTCGGCCGTCGCATCCTACGGCAACTCTGCAGTTTGCGACGCCTACTTCTTGTCTTTACAAATATTTAATTGAAAAAGAAAAACTGTAAGGCGGAGTGCACAATAAAATGTTTTTTTGCAACTCCTACTTTCACGTCTAGGGAAAACACTGAGTACATACGGTTGAATTACGGAATTCTGTCTGCATGAAACATCTTCAAACTCAGTTCAGTGCATAACCATGTTCATATTTATACAAACGATATGGCGTGCTGCCGACTCGCTAATAAGGGGTTTTGTATACCGAAACACTGACAATTGTTGTATCTAGCCTTGTTAATTATGTTAAAACGGATATAAAACACTTGTGTTTAGTCGGCCTTTTTTAATCGGTAGCCGTGAATGAAACGACGCGATATATAATGTCGTCGTACGTATCCGTGACAATTTGACCTAGTTTTCAACGCAGCCACTTTGTGAAAACCTAGAATTATTCTTAGAGACCATAACTAACTCATAAACATATCGAGTCAAATCATTCTCTAAACTAAAACCTTGTTTAAACCCGCGCCGATCAATCACAACGACAATTATTGATGGAAATTAGACAAGAAACAAACTCATGATGAAATTCTTTCAGGCCTTCAGTCTATGAAACATAATTGACGTTTAATTCTAACTTAGATTGATTAAGTTTTCAGCAATGCCTTCAAAATAAACCAAACAGAATGAAAACGTTTTAAAATACTTTACCTTCAACTGATCAATGGCATCAAAGCTTGCAGCAACCACCGCTCTTCCATCTTCATACGAAGTAGTAATTTTGATTGTTTTCATCATTCGGTACTATTAGGGAGGTGGAAAAAGTGGAAAGACAGTACCAGTCAGGAGAAAAAAACAAAATCCAGTAGAATATTTTAATGATGTCGGCATCGTGCCATTAAACGAGAAATCTATGCTGAGAATTGAAACCGCTGTCTGCATGCATGTATGAGCCGCGATACTTAAAAAAACTGTTTACATTTTTGTTTTATGCTGAACTTTTGGTTGAAAAATAAATCTCAAACCCGTACTCAGCCGGATAGTGCAGATAGTGCAAATCGTGCAATAATGCAGATAGTGCAAATAGTGCAGATAGTGCAAATAATGCAGATAGTGCAAATAATGCAGATAGTGCAAATAATGCAGATAGTGCAAATACGCAGATCGTGCAAATAGTGCAGATAGTGCAAATAGTGCAGATAGTGCAAATAGTGCAGATCGTGCACTCGTCTATGAAAATTCTGCACGATACACTCTGGAAAAGTTTTCACATCCGAAAAACTTTCGTATACAGCTGGGAATTTCTTCTTATGTCAAAGCCATTAAGGTGATCAGTGAAACTTCACACACAAAAAACATTTGAGGATCACATTTTGTATTTCGTTTCTTTGCTCGTAGTTCTAAGTTTTGTTGTTTTTATCGAGTTGTGAAAACTTGCGCCTGTCAGAAACATGGCATAAAAATGAAATCGTATACCAGACTTCAGTTAATATTATTGTGTTACTAAGAAACTTTAGTTGCCAAAAAGTTTATTTTCTCAAACACTAGCACGGACACATTTTTTAAATCATTTTCTTTGGAGCTAAAAGTTGAGTGCAAGCGAATGAAACTGTTTCGTGTACTGACGACTTGCCTGTTTGTTACCGGCGCCGCGTTTTGGTAATTTTTCAACTTTAAAAGTTGATTTTGACTAATTCGTTTATCCGTATTTCACAATTTTTTCAACGCTAAGGTAAAACGCCAAATGCATTTGTGCTGTAAAGTTCATGTGTGTAACTCAATTTGCAAAATCGGCCATTTTGAATTGATCACCAGTATCGTGCAAACCGCCCTAACTAGTTCGTTTCTACTTCGAAGCACCTCCTTCTGGCGGATGACAACCTCCTTCGGACCGATGACAACCTCCTGCTGACGGATAACAACCTCCTTCTGACGGATTGCACTGACAATTTTCAGCGTAAAGATAGCCTTTAAGTTACTTACGTAAAATAAAGGTGTTACACAAAAAAATTGTATTACTTTGGTTGCTTTACATTCTCGAACGGTCAATCATTCCATAACTACTAAAATATACCACAGCGTAGATTTCGAGTGCACCCGATCACAGCAGCCACCATTTTGGATTTCCTGAGCACACGAATCGGAAGTTTTCGTACCTAGTCCTCTTACGACCACCTCCTTCTGAAGGATGACATCTAGCCACGACCGTAGTCAAAATGGTTCGCGTTACCCGTTAGTTGTAGACGAGGAAATGATTGCTTTAAACGAAGAACCATTCAAAAAAAAGGAGGGGATAACGAGATTGGCTTTTTGGTTTTAATGGTTAGGACAAAACTCTTTCTTTCAAAATTTGCTTAAAATCCACGACATTTATGTTTTTCAAAAAAAAAAAACCATGAAGAATGTAAACTAAACTCAAATGTACACCAAGCGCGCGTGCTAGAAATAGAAAAAACCTTAAATTTTGTCCTTTATTTGAAAAATGAGTACTAATACAAGGAAAACATTCAAACAAGAAAGCCGGGATAAAAATTTGTTTTGAAAAAGATTGCCTCAAAAAAAATCTTATGCAAATTGTGGCGTGGCGCAGCCAGCTTGTAGGCCTGCAAGCCCGGGCCTTCAAATCTTTTCGAGAGGGAAAAAAGGTGTACGTGTTGAAAAATTATTCTTATAACAGGCCTGCACAAATTGAACAGTTGCTTAACCCACGTTAAGCAAGAATACTTTGCTCAACCGATTTCACTTTGGTTAACCTATTCTCAACTTGAAAATATTTTCCCTTGACAATGGGAATGGGAACAAACAAGAATATAATGTGTGTTGCTACTAGCTCGAACCTAAGGTAAACTGAGGTAACGAAAATTCCTGAAATAAAATTGTTTGGAGAACTTACAAAACAATAAATCTAAAATCACCTCTATGAAGATGTAAAGTTGTGTTTTGATCTTCGAATTACATTTCAGCTTGGTGGTTTAATTTGTATCGAAAGTGAACTTTTTTAAAACTTTAAAAATCTTAGAAATTGCTACATAGACAAACGATTAATTTTACTTGACCATAATAATTGTAGAAAGATAAAAAAAACATTCAGCTGTCGATTAAAACCTAGCATACCCACTCACAATGTCTGCGGAAATCAACATGTACAACATTGAACCGTGTAACCGAATCTTTTTAAAAATCAGTATTCTTAAGGAAGCTTAAATATTTGAGTTTCATGTGTGTTAATTCCTTTTTAAAAATCACTGCTTTATTCATTTAACTACATATTTAGATCTGGTTGTCGATTTGAATCACTTCGTTTTGTGCGCATTGCTTTTGCGTCTATACTAAAAAAAATCTTTTTGACGGAAGTTGAATACTTGTAAAATGAGTTAGAGATGGCTTTGGAAAGTTATTGAAAAATTTGCTCGTTATTTTTCTAGCGGCCTGGCCGGTTCTGGTATGAATAACGAACCATCAAGAACAATTTTACTCACAAACATAAGTCTTGTAAACTCTGCAATTCAAGACCTTTCACAAACCACTTAAAAAGTTTTTGTATATATCTTACGAGTCCTTCCATCCTATTTCATTGCAAAAAGAAAACTGTTATTAAAGGCGAGTTTAGGCGTTTATGCCAAAAATAGACCAACCATTAATATAACTGCTTTCTTTTGCACTAGCCTAGACAAATTCTGGAGGCACCTCAGACTTCGCCGGTTATCCTATCCGTTTAATTTATGGCCTACATCCAGATTTATAAGTTACAAGTGGTTTAAAACAAAACCAGTAAGGATAGTACTAGGAGAACGCTTGTCTTTAAATCTTCTTATAATTGTAGTCACGCAAAAGTCAAGAAAGTAACCCAGAGACATGCACCAGATCTAAATTGTATGGTCAGTCAAGATGTATCTTGTTAAAACACTTCAGTTATATTAAACTAATCCAAAACAAACAAGAGCAAAACTATCGAACAGTAAGTTCAGTGTTTCTCTCTTTGTCTACTGTAGGTTGTTGCACGACAATAGGATCACATCGATATCACCTGGGGGTTTTGCCAACCTACCGAGCCTTAATCACCTGTAAGTACTAATTGAAAGATTTAGGCAACCTACTTCTATGAAAGTATTGCAAAAGATTGAAACTTTACCATTAGATCGATACATAGCTTTAACGAATAAGCTCCTAGTTCTGGGGGCTGATAGATTGGGGAATAATTTCATGAGAGTACGAAAATTTAAGTGTTTTGTTTTTATTTCAAGCGTGTGATGTAATATATCGGCTAGATTCGTCGTTGTTTATTCCTAGCAAACAAGAGAAAGGTTCGCCGTTTTTCTTGTCCGTACATGAAAAGTAATAGCTTGACAAAATAAAAGTCATTCGGCAGAGGATCTTTTCTGTGTGTTTGTACACTAGTTAAAAGAAAATATTGTCTTTTTTTAAAAAAACTTTTCTCTTTTTCTGTCCTTAAAGTACCGATCAATTCCAAACATCATTTGGCATTTGAACTTTTGAAATCGCTTTTGGTCAAATTCCCGGTCCCTGGAACAAGATCGGTGTTCAAATGCCAGGCCATATGGAAAATCTTGAGTTCAAAAGTCCCCGCCCCCATTAGACATAGATCTGTTTTGAAAAGGAAAATGGACCAACGTGTGCATAGGAAGAGAAGTTTGCATGTTGTAATGACTATTTTATTGCGGATATCGATGTTAGAATATTCAACATTACGTTTTATAATAAAGAAATGTTAGCAAATTTAATGTCTAAAGGTACTTAAATACAAACAAATGCGACTTAGAATTTCGTTGTCTTTTCCAATGCCCGGCCCTCCCTCTCTCTTTGGCTCAAATTCCCAGTTCCCTGGGCACTACCTAATGTCAAATTCCCGGCCCCCGGGAAAAGGCCATTTTGTCGAATGTCCGATGGTTGTCCAGGGGGATATTGAAGTTTCGAATTTATTGATACATTAACACACAGAGAAATAAATACTAAGTTAATGTAAGTTGGATAATTGGCATAAATTAACTACGCCTTTCTTTGTCGTTACGTTTTATGGGGAAAAAATTGCTTCCGTTTTACTTTCAGAAGAAATGACAACTTTTTGATAAATGATTTAAAATTAATGGGTATCACATTAATATAGCTCACTTTACTCAATATGAAGATTTTAGACAAAACACAAGCTTACATCTTCATGTGTGTTAAACGGAGAAGTATCCAAAGAAATACGTAGAATATGACGTCATGTTATTGTAACTTCGGATGTGCGCATGCTTATAGCAATCTTTGCAAAAAGTTAATTATATATTTGTTAAGATATCTATTTCAGATCCATATAGTGCAGCTTTATTCACTGTAATAGCTATGCACAACAATATAAGGGACGGACCATTAGAAAATTGATTTAGTTGGGGGGGTTGGGAAAATAGAAAAAAAGTCTTGCAAGGTCATTTAGCCAAAAAATAGTTTATGCAACAAGGAATGAAGAAAAAAATCCCTCCAAAGTTTAGTGCACGATCAGGCTGACAAACTGTACTTGACTAATTTTTTTGTTAATTATGTCTGAAAATGGGCCAAATATGCGGGTAAGAACAGCTAAATTTCAAATCTCCCGGAGAGCACACCCCGGACCCTCCTAGGTTACTCGTGCTTGGCGTTTGATTATGAAAGCCGGACCAACTCTCAACTGTTTCCGCCGGCCCCGATTGTGTAGCCACTTAAGAGTGGATGACTGAGAAAATCAAAAGCTCGTCGACAAAAGTGAAAATTCCGATTTCTTCATATTTTGCCAGAAGAAACCCTTGGGTGAACTGTTTATGAAAATCTAAGTTAAACTGTTCAAAGGTTTTTTGTTTTCGAGAAATTAAGAAAAATGTGATTTCCCCAGTTCGGTGCTCGTGGAGCGGCAAATTTTACTTGAAAATAGTGCGTTTTCGACGCTCGCTTGTGAAAAATTGCGAAATCGCATCAACATCATTTTTTGAACATCAACAGAACTTTGTTTCTATATCAGGAAAATGTAAAGATATTGGAGGAAAAGGAAATTTTAACAATTTGTTTTGATCACAAAGATAGCTACTTCGAAGGGTAAGCCCCAACCCTCGAAAATAGCAAAACTTTACTCGCCGAAATCACAATCTGCTACATCGATAATGAAAACAATTTTGGCACTGCATTGAAGCTATATCATGGTAGTATCATATATAAAAAAATTGGCTTGGGGAATTCAAATCCCAGCCGCTGCGAGCCTCGAGTGTGAAATCAGTTTTCCGAGTTTTCTTACCATATCGTTAATGTCACGGTCACGCAACCTCAAAGGCAAACCTGTGACTTTCACAAAAAAACATTGGGTATACTTGTAATTTTCGAGTGTGAACAAAATTTATTTATCAAATCTCTTTAAAAGGCTTTCAATGAGTGATAACTGAAATTTGGAAAACGTTCTAAGATTATACAAAGAATATAATTGTATTTGTAATCCTATTTCGGCACAACTGAAATGCGTGTCTCAGTTTGCAAACGGTTAAGTCGAAAATGACAACTTTCCTGCAACTCTAATTAATATATTGCGCTAAAATGTACTTTCCAGTAATAATTCTAATCAAATTGTTCTCCGTTTTCTTATTAATAAAGCGAACTTTGTCAGGTCTTAACGAATTGTCGCCTGTTCATGTGGTTTTATGTTGACATTTGAAATGAATTATGTTCCCACATCGTGCAACCATTTTATATCTCAATTACTATTATAAATGGAAGTGTATAGAACGAACTTAGCGATAAAACAAAAAGCGAAATTGCTATTATCACAATAAACATAAGTTCAAGCGGAGGATTTCAACCAGAAAAAGAATCATGCACAAGCAATGACGTGAAAAAAAATTCCTGCAAACGAAAATATTCGATTCCCCACCCCATCCCCAATCATTTTTCTAACGGTCCTTCCCTAAAAGAATGACCTCATGTATGACGTCACCAATACTTCACAAAGTAAATTTTATGATTAATAATTTTTTATTTGCAATTATTTTTATTTTATGTCGTTAATTAATTCTCTTTTTCTGTAGTGAATATATATCAAATATCAGTCAAAAATCATTGCAGCGCGTCATCATTAACTAACCTCACCTAACTCCAAAAGTGATTAGTTTTCTTATTTAGCGGAGGGCTCGGCGCAGTAGTATGATCTCTTCCTCCCAAACCAAAGGGTTCCTGGTAAACCGAGTACCGGCATACCTAGAGGCGCCTATACCTTGCTTTCGGTTCGCTTCGAGCATACATAACCACATAATTTACTTTCATTACCTGGTTTAATTCCGGTGGCATTAGTATATTAAAAAATTGTGATCGTTTTCCTCTGAAAATAATCAAGCCTTAAAATTAGGTTAGTCTTTTCAAAACACGAGCTATTATTCGTAAGTATTCGCAAAAGCAGATTTTGAAAGTCATATACAAACTTCTGATTAAGGCAATGAAACCTCACAGTTTTACTGTAATTTTCATTGTTTTCACTTTCTTTCAGTTATTTATTACTCAGGGCTTGATTATATGGAACGGGCTAGCCCAGTTGAGCGGGTTGAAACCACAACTTTAGCTCGGTATTACATGCAAGGAGTCGGGCCGCCCGGCGGGAGTTTTGTATGTTTTACAAAATGGCGGAATTTCGCAAGGAGCGAGGCTTGTCGACTCAACAAAGCGAGGCCGGACAAGCCCGTTTGTGCCGTTATATGAAAAAATTTAAGCCCGGTTTGCCGGGTTCCCGGACGGTTGTTATAGAGTTCTAGGCAAACCGGGCTGAAATTTTTCAATGTAATCACGAATCTATTTTTTACAGAGTTAAAACTAACAGCCGGGATATATCTCGGTAGAAAAACTCAGCCCGCTCACCCGGGCTCGCCCGTTCCATATAATCAGGATATAAGCGAGTTCGTACAAATTTGTTAAAATTTGATTGATAAGTGAGTATATTTATACTTTTAAAGCGTGAGCGATAAGAAATTTCGGTTAAAGTTTGGTACATGAACATGAAAATGAACATCGGTCGGAAAACGGGTTATGCATTAATGTATTATTGTTTAAAATAATGGAACATGGAAGTTAAAGTTTCAAAAGTATTTTGTATACCATAAATCTTTCAATTTTTTTGTAAAAATCAGCTTCCTGAATAGAAATCCATTAACCTGTACCTGCTCTTTGGCAAAAACCATAAACCAAGCTCCAACTGTTGAAGTATTTGGTCGGTGGGGTCGGGAACCAAAGTGCGCCAACCTACAAATCACCTTTAAGCGCTTTCTTCAGCAGTTTAAAAAACGATCGCTCCCCCAGTGCGGTAAGTCTCTCCAATTCCATTGCGTAGCACAACACACGTGATATAGCACAAAAGAGATGTTGCAGTATAAGCTTGTGCCACGGGGTCGTTTTTTGGGTTTAAGCAAGATTAAACATCTAGGGTTGTTAAGTTTATGCTCCTTTCAATACCACAATTATATAAGGTATTCAAAACAGACTACAAGATAGTTTGGGAGCCTGTAGGCGACAGAAATCTGTATAGATTTGGACCTAGTTTGTAAAAAGTCCTAGTCCCTCCACATAACAAATGCTTAACACCCCCACCCATCCACTCCCTCCCTGTACCAATCAGATATCTGTTTTTTCGTAAGAGCAAAAAAAGAAAACTTTGTTAAAATGCAGAAGTAAAAAGGTACATTTTTCATTTTTTTAGATTACGAACTACATTTTAACCTTGGTTTGTCTTTTACAAGCAACCGTTTTGCCGTTATATTCTTTTTCTGTTGTTCAGGCTATCAATCAGATGTTTTTCAGAGACCACTTTAAACTTTCTATATAAAACTAAAAAAGACCTTTGTTTTAGGTGTGGGACTTCCTGGGTCCCACGTGGATTCAGCAGGAATTGTCTCAGTTTATAACGACAACTCGTGGAATCCAGTGTGCAGTACTTCTTGGAGCAAGGAAGCTGCTGACCTTGTTTGCAGTGCGTATGGGTTTAAAGAAGCACAAGAATGGAATGTAAGCGACACTCCCTTTGAATATGGAAACAATCAAACGGTTCAGGCATCGTTCAACTGTACTGGCACAGAGAAGAGGGTTGAGGATTGCATGACTATTGACAAGCGGAAAACTGTTTGTGCAAACAACTCACTTGCTGCTGCTGTCTGTGAAGGTAAGTAACGCGTGTACTAAAGCAGGGACAAGTTTGAGTAGTAAAAACTGAAATTGATACAACTACAGTTTGTATGTTCAGGTTAGGATTATAAGAAACAGGTATGTAGAGTTCATAAACGTAAAGAAAGAGCAATCCTTTAAAGCGATCAACGCATTTTTAAAATGGCTTTTCCGAGTCTTTTGAGATGACCTACAATTTGTTGTAATTTTAGCTAGTAAAGCTTATTCACGGGGGAGGAGGGAACGGAGAGCGTAATGAGAATAAAAGTAATAATGATAATAGTAATTATAATAATAATAACAATAACAGTTTATTGAACACGTATGGCAGTTAAACTGAGGCTGAATAAACAGAAATTTACAAGTATAGTTTGAGCTATTCCAAATAGAATAAATCGGAAAACGATTACAAAAAAACTTTTAAGGTAAAAATGTCTTGTAATCGTTATGTCTTTTTAGTGTCAGTGATGTTTTTCTCATTGTTAATTAGTTCTTACTTTGTAAGGGATTGACCTTGTCATGGTTTTAGGTAATAAGATTTGTATAGGATGACTTTCACTCCTCATATCAGCCATTAGCTTTTTGCATAGAAGCTCCCTGCGGTTGGCTAGTGTTGAACAGTTTGTAAGCATGCATGGTTTATGCTTGTTGGTAACTTAAGCCACAAAATACCATTCTTAAAGCTCTCCTTTGCATAGATTCAATAGCGTCAGAAAGGTTCGTAGAAATTACTTGCTCTTTTACTTGATCACCAATACTAATAGGATGCATAACTTATTCATAAACTCCTGAGCGGCGGAACCGGGAGGCACTAACCAATAATTTTCGGGCTAACAACAACTACTTTTGAATGAGACTTTCAGATTTCATAACGAACAAATTAATTTTCTTTGCTTTATTTTGTTAATTGTAGATATACAGTATTGTACAAAAGAATGTATAATTAGGTAGGTTTATACAGAGTTTAAAATGTTCGTTATGTAAATAAACCCCCTGATAGAAATTGAATGACAACAGTAAAAGCGAAAAAAATCGTAAATAATACAACTTAAAAATTTACAAACTAACAAGCTAGCAACAAACTACCGGTGTCTAACGACTGACTAAATGACTAACTAGCTCTCTAACCTTCGAACAGATTAATTAACGTACTAACTGACTGCCATCTAACAAACAAACTAATTAACTAACTAACTAGTAAGTACAAGATTATAAGCCATAGACTGGCCGATCGCTGTCTAAGTGACTGGCTGTAAATATCTTGGAACTGGTGCTTTCCCAGGTACAAATTATTTTAACAATTTATTCGATGTTCCATCTAGTCCAACTGCTTTATGTGTAGACAATTTGGTTAAGTCAGATGATGCCTCTTCTAAGGAGACGAGCAGATCGGTTTGATGGGGTAACATTTGGCGGTGTCTGGGTAGGAGCTAGGGAGTCGAATTGTTCTATCAAACCAGTGAAAAACCATTAGTTTGAGTAGCCAGTTCAGTAAAACTAGTAAGTGATAACGTCAATCAGAAATTGCCCGTACCAATGCTGTTTACTAGGTGTGTTCTCTCCTTTTTCTGTTCTGTCCCGTTCTAAAAATTAGTGACGGCCAGGCCGTCTACTTTAATTTGCTGCCATAAAAAGTACTCTTTGTTGCCTTTATAGCGTGTTAAATCCTAATTAAGCGCCAAAGCTATTTTTAAAAACTGCGGCTCGGGCATTTCTTAGTCATAGACTTCAGTTTAATTATAGTCCAGAGTTCATCGTGCACACGAAGTTTTACTGTCCCCCATGGGAGAGATATGTTATTAGCAGTACCAAGAATAAGTCGAAATTAGAGGACAGGAAGTAGAGGAATATACCTCTGACCTATCTTTAGTTGTAATCCAGGATCAAAAATTTCTCCAGTTGCTCGCTCGACACTGCCTCCTCTGCACCTTTTACCGCCGCCTAACTAGTTAGCCTAGTTGGCAAGGTGTCAGTCTGTCGTGCGGAAGGCCCGGGTTCTCTTCCCGGTACCGGATCTGCAATCAGGGGCTTAAAACAACTCAGGAGAAGGTGCTGTCTTTACTTTAAACATCTGCAAACGGTAAAACCTTTGCGTCTTTTCGGATAAGGACGTTAAACCGTAGGTCCCGAGTAGCACTGAGTCCTCAAAGGGGACCTGGAGTCCTACTGACTGTTCTCCCGTGACTCCTAGAGACAAAATGTTATTAAAAAAACAATACAGAATTTTGCTTTGGTGGGTGCTTTGCAGTTTATCTCGCTAGAACGGTGTAGTCAGATCTAATGAGCCTAGCCTGGGTAGTCTTTAAGACCAAAGATGTTGCCGGGTATTTAGTAGTAAAAATCTAAAAGAGCGTAAAGAGCGTTGTAACACAAGGATACCTAGAGACTCATTCGTCTATTTAGAATGCCACTGTGGAGTAATTTGCCTCCTAGAATAATAGAATTGGAAGACACCAGCAGCTTTGAACGCGCCTTTAGGGTCCACATGTCCCAACTCCTATAAACATAAAAATCTTTTTTTTTCTGTATTAGTATTTTAGCTCTAATTAAACCTTTCTGAAGTGTATATTGTTGTCTGGTTTAGAATCAAGGCAAGCGCGTACGCGCTTTAACGAGTTTTTCTTTTAACTCCTACAGATGTTACTTGGATTGAATGAATATTACTATTATTACTAGTGTTGTGTTATTACCATTAGTGTTATTATCATTGTTTCTATTAATACTTTTAGCGATATTATTATCTTTACTATTATCATAACTGTTTTATTGTTGTTATCATCAATTACTATTAATATTATTATCATTATTGTTATTGTTGCTGTTGTCGTTATAAT
>JAOBAT010120854.1:0-30019 GCA_026413305.1 Hydrozoanthus tunicans
GAGAGGAGGAGGGTGAAAATTTTACTCCACCTTAATGACCTAATAAAAAAAGTTTGAAAGAAGTCAGTTTGCATTGTCTCTTGTTTTTCCCACATGATAAATACAAATGATCCTAAAGACCCCCCTGGCAATCGTGTTTTCTCTCTACTAAGTTTCTCTCTTGTAAGATTTCCCCCAATGTTTTCTCGGGACTGAGGAGTCTGCGATACCATTCCTAAAGATACCATTCCTGAAGAGAAATGGAAAACTTTAAGAAACATATATATGACCATGTTTTTGCATATGGTTTGAAACCCTTAAAAGCTGTTAAAAACTTTACAGAAAACAATTTTACAACAGCTTGCATCTGAAACTCAGAAAAAATAGCTCATAGACTTCCTAAGCCCTAGCCTAAAGTTTACTTAGTTAAAACTCGGTTTTTAAGGTTTGATTTTTTTAATCCCATGAAACATCGATCAACACGGGATTAATATTCGTTAAAACTGGATTTGAGCACAGTCCAACTCCAAGCAAGTGATATACAGTAATTTGGCTCGGAAATAAAACTTTTTAAGGGTTTAATTTCGCGCCAAATTACTCTCCTAGACTCCAAGTCTTTTGCAATTCGGTTTTAGAAAATTAACTTACACTAGCTAAAAATCTTCCAGTCAAGTAGGTATTTGGGTCGTTTTCTCGTTCTCTTCCTCGGTGGTTCCGCAATCCGGCCGGGCAAGTTAACCTTCAAGCTAATATTTACCAGTAGCACCGGTTAGCCCTTATTTGGCTCAATATTCCAAATATGTAAACACCGGAACAATGGTTTATCCAAATAAGGAGACCAAAACAAGTCAAGCCGGTCCTTTGAGCGCGCAACAAACAAGTACAACTTCCCTTCGAAAGGATGAATCAGAAGTACTCGGTTGCTGTTGTTCTGAGGTGTTTAGTTGTGTGGCGTGTTTGTCTGTCCGAAAATGACTGAACTCAAGGTTGATGGTGTGTACCGAACCCGTACTCTGGGTATCGGAGTGACTGGAATTCCTGATCAGTACGCGGATGGAAAGGCCGCCAGAGTCTGGCAACATTACATTGGTGGACACAAGAAACGAACAGACCACTACAAAGACTTCTTCTGTGAACTCCTTCGCGAAAGCGATGTACATAACGTGTGGGATGTGGCCTGTGGTACAGGGTAGGTTTAGCAGTGAGGTTGGTGAAGCGTTTAGTTTGTAGTGCCTTCGACTTAGGCTTGACATCTAGATGAGAGCCAAACGCAGAAATTCGCTGCCGAGATACTTTAAAGCAAAAACGTGACCATATAATTTGTTAGTCAAGGGAACAATAATTTAAGGAACATCACTAGTTCTCCATTGCAGTGAGAAATGACATTCTCACAAGAAAACTACAGTGAAGTTTCTTTTTAAACTTTTTTTTTTAAGTTTTTTTTAAATGATATTTTGAAATCGTAGAATTTTAGAAAAAGAAAGTGGAAGGGGAGGGATTTTTACCACCAGTGAAATCGCGGTAGGGTAAATATGCATTGTTTTGATGCGGTTTGTTAAACTGATGATTCTTAGGTTCTCACCATTTATTTATTATATTTTGCCATGTTTATTTGTATTGTCAGGTTTTAAGCCAGTCCTCTCATTGTTACAGCACTGAGATCTAAAGCTTCATTCAAGATTACACTGAGCACTGATAGTAATCAGTTTGAAACATGGTTGCCCTTCCTTCACCATTCAAGTCTGGAGCTTGATAAAAAAGGAAGGAGATTGCTCATTATGAGCTAGTGAGGTAACGGATTATTTTTCTTGTCTTTGAAAAACCTGATGGACCTGTTTAAGGGTTGGGGGGGAGAGCGGATAACCCTCTCATTTCCCAGGTATACTCTGTACTTCTGAAGGGCTATTAGGAGTACCTTTCCAGTCATCCCAAGCCCAAGGATAAAAAAATTCCTGGACAACCAAAAAGCTTAGTAGAAATAAAAGGAAGAATCGTTTGTAGCAGCAAAATACTACTCATTTCTTTTTGCTAGCCTCACATCTCTCTCACAATTAATGGCAGATTATGATGTTAGCATTTTAGAGGCATTGCTTTTATAACTTTTTATGTACCTCTCTAGCTTTTGCCCCCTCTAACAAAATATTAATAAATTGTGTTTCAGTGGCCCATTCCCCATCCTGGCCCTAGAATCCTCAAGTTTTATCAAAGTTCACACAGCTTCAGAAAATAATGGGTTCTGATATAGTAAACTTTGTTTGCTTCCACCTGAAATAACTATCCTTTATTCCTAGACTTTCCTTTTAACCCTTTCTGTGCAAGTCAGTTTGTCAGCATCTAATTTCTTTTTGAATATATGGAAAACAAATTCTCCTTATAACATGAAAAGTGTTGGTTCTTAGTTTGGAGAACCTAGCAATACACCATTTGGTATACTTGGGGCTAGAAAGGAAGAAAGGTTAGGGAACATTAACAACAAAATGGTCTGATTAACCTCTCTCCAGTCATGGAAGTATTTATATATTTGTCCTGTAAAGTTTTAGCTAGCTAACCAACCATGGACATGTATTTTCGTCTTGGTAACAAGCCTTCATACTTGTGCCTGGTTATTCAGGCAATGATGATAAACTTCATTTACAGTAAATGGGCAAGATGGCTGCTGATTGCAAGATTGTGGCCTAGCTGTAGGCAGGGTGGCCGTGCAGGGAAGGGGTTTACTTAATGATTGGGCTGCATATTTTAAAATGTTTCCTTGAATGGCATGTAGTGACAGTTTTCCAAGAAAAACAAACCCAGAAACACTTAAATGACTTGAGGAACAATTTGGCAAAAAAACAATTTTATCAAAGATTTATTTTGCAAACCAAAAGATATTTTAATCCATTTTCAGAAACAGGCTCTTCATTTATTGATAAAATGAAGTTTTATCCCTGCAATGTATTTCAAACTTTTTTTGCCTTGATCATGTTTAATTTAAATTTAACAGAATTTCACACAAAAAAGCTACTTTTGCACACAAAAAAAATTGCCCAGGATTTTGGCAGCAATTAGTTCAGTTCAAATAATACCTGTGCAAGAACATATACCTGAAAAAGGGGTAGGGCGCTAACACCAGCATGGGTGATTACTCTTTCAAATGCAGTGATTAATATGTAATGAATCGGTAGTTTGTATTGAGGTACCTTTTTGCACTTTACTAGTGTGGATTCTGTAATGCTCCTGGAACATGGCTTCAGTGTTACCAGTACTGATGCTAGTGACAAAATGTTGAAGCATGCTTGGAAGATCCGATGGAACCGTCGCAAAGAACTGGCTTTTGACCAATGGAGTGAGTAGTTCAAAGTTTGGAAAAATTGTTTGATTTGTTAGTGTGTAGCTAGTTCTTATGTGTCAAGTTCTAGTTGGGCATTTGCTTGTACAGTCCAAACTCTATTACTAGCCATCCTTTGGACTTAAAAACATTGCAAAGTAGCCACTCAATTGAGGTATCAGTTACAGCATTTTACTGATGTCAAAATAAATCGGAACTTTTGAAAGTGGTTGCTTAATATTATTAGTAAAGGGTATCTTATTTACCCTTCTGTTCTTATCACTGATGTCACAAAAACTTATTTTGATGGCCTTCAATATTCTTACGAAAGTAGAAAGTTAAGTTGGTTTGTTGATCAAGTTTAAAGAACATTACAGAATCAATTTCTCTCAATATGTGGGTTTTAAGAAAAGCATCAAAACTGAACAAATCTATTTTTGATATTGATGATAGCATCAATACATAGCTTTAATGATATCAAACAATAAGTTTACTAATCTAAATGCTCTTATTCCTATCTGTTTTTGTCAAAGAAACCTTTTAAGCAAAGTTATAACTAATCAATGAATTTAGTAACACCTCTTTATACCTTGATTCTAATTAGTTATTGAAGAAGGCAATTGGTTGGCTCTCAGTGAAGCAGATGTCGAGATTCCAGGAGATGGTTTTGATGCAGTCATTTGCCTTGGCAACTCATTTGCTCACTTACCTGACTTCAGTGGTGACTTTGCCAATCAGAAATTGGCTCTAAGTAACTTTCGAGATGTTTTAAAACCAGGAGGTTGGCTGTTTATTGACCATCGCAATTACGATGCCATTTTAGATTCGGGCAAGGCTCCACCGCGAAATGTCTACTATGATGTAAGCTGGCAATGTTTTTAAAGGCTTTTTAATTATTTCTTAAACTTCTCTATACCAGAAAGAAGTTATTTGAAATGTAAGCAACTGTCTTACACAGTTATTGGCCAGGGGGTGCAGATAATGCAAAAGCTTTTGTCTACCAACTAATTCAAAAGACTTCTTCTAATAAACCCTAACAATATTAAAGATAGATTTGAGAAGGTGATCCTACTTTCTTTAAAAGCCTTGAAAGTTATCTGACTTTTGGGTAGTGGTGCTTGAATATAATATGCCTTACAAAATTTCCATTACTTCAGGCTAATTAAAAGGAAACCAATTAACCCATTGCTGTTACTGTATGATTCAATTTATTTGTTAAATAATTAATAATGGGGCATTTCTTGTGCACAAATTGAGGCTATATGCTCGTTTTTCATGCATTGCTGTATTTTTTCTCATCTTTCCTCAACTTGGTTTTGTTTGTGCATAATGGATCAAAAAAAGGTCTGTTGTATTTTAAATTTTTGATTATCAATTAAATATCAAATCCAACTTCATTTCAGAGTGATTGTATCCTTGATATCAAGACATCTGTTTTACATGTTGATGGCCGACCGACTATGATCACTCTCGATTATACTGTTGATGCCAAAAAAGCTGCGGGAGACTTTGTTGTGGATGGATCTACTGAACCTTCAAGAAAAAAGGCAAAAGCTGACACTGAGCCAGACATCAGGTACAACTCTTGATCCCTTTTAGGAAGATAACATCTACCAAGTTATATTTAATGCCCCAATCCCCAGCCTAAATTCTCTCAAAAAGTTCTCAGAACAAGGCATTAGGTAATAAGTTCTAAATAAATTTATTTGTGTTGACATGTTTGACTGCATCATTGTTTAAAATTGGTGACACTAAGAAAGAATTTCTTAACAAATTCTGTGTTAAATTAAAAAATGTTTTTTGCTTGTCCATCATTTATGCTGTTTTAACATTACGTTACCATAGTGTGTTACAAAAAGCCCCCTATCCCCGGCCAATGTAAACACCAGCAGTTTTTTTGAAAATGAGCCCGTGAAATGTATTTCTATAGTAAATTTATGTTATTTGCCAGCTTGGAGGTCAATATTGAGAAAAAATGTGCCAGAGGTCTTGCAGTAGGACCAAGCCAGTATATTAGACCAAGCGCACAGTTTTTCTCCATACGGATCTCCTAGCCGACAAATAACGCTCTTTTTCTGGCAAAATTTTTAATGTCATATAGTAAAAAAGACGTGTTCAGATTGACAGCAGACAAGATCGTAAATTTTCTTCTGCTCAAAGGACCAATGAGATTGCAGAATTTGTTTCATCTTGCCCGCTTATGCACCTAAATAAAGATAAAAGTAAAGTTAATACGTATTATTGAGCAGTGTTGGTGTGAAATCATTGGGAGAGCAGAAAAATGCTCTTTATGTTTATGTTTTTGCTGACCAAGAGAAAACCTTGCCTAACATTGTTTAACTTTCTAAATAAGCAAAATCTTTTTTGTCCTGCAGTAAATTTCGCCTCTCTTACTGTCCCCATCGCGTCGAGAACTTCAAGAAGCTTCTAAAAGAAGTTTTTGGGGAAAAGTCCACTCTTAACACCTATGCTGATTTTCAGCCATCTGAGGTGGTTCAGAGCCCGTCATACTATGTGCACCGGATACAGAAACCCTTCACATAAGAACTTCATCTGTTTTCCACCAGGTTTTAGGGGACAAAACTTGCAGTTACACCTTGCTGTTATGCAGAACAAGTTCTTGTCAATATGTTATTAATTTGTTGTATTAATATAAATTTTTACAATTAAGATTTAAAGTTTAGTATTTGTATTTGTCAAAGTGTAGGATTTAGTTTAATGCTAGAAATTCTTGTTAGCTGTAAAGTTTAACTGAAGCTTTAATGCTATCTTAATTTCTGTGTTCTGTAAACTGTCCAGAAAGGTGTATGAAAACAATAATCAGAGTTTGTAATAAAACAGAAGTTCAAATTAGTTTTAGAACTTCACAAAAATTAATGCAGGCATTCCAATTAAGGCTGATGTTGTAAATAGTTATTGAAATGGTAAAAATGATTAATTCACAGAGATTTTCTGTTTAATTTATAAGGGAAGCTCCACACCAAAAATTTTTTTTTTCCAAAAAATGTAACTTTCCTCAAGGCACATCCTTAGCAATTATTTCCACAATGTGAAATTTAGGTAACAAAGCAATGCAAGCTTTTTGCCTAGTTGCTTAAAAGTGTTTAATTGTACAATTTTACGAAAAATGCAAATTATGCGTTAGAACCAATTCTTTTGGCAATTTGATGTCTGTGCAATATGGCAGTCTCCATGGAATCGATTAGTTCTTTTTTATTTATTTTTGTTGCATTGCATTGCTTTAGAAAGTATGTTTCTAGAATACCAAACTGATGTTCTTAAATATTCAAGAGTTACAGTGGAGTGGAGCTTGTCTTTAATACCCTGAACAATAATTGTGTCTGCTAATCAAGCTGTGGCTACTCATCTGTGAAGGAGCTTTAGTATCAAGATTTATTTTAATAGTTTCTGTGTTCTGTAGACTATCCTTAAGAGTGCCTGAAGACGATCAACTTTGTAATAAAAGAACAAATCAAATTAGTTGAAAACTGGATTCATCTTTTACTTCCCTATCGCCTATCACTCCCACTGGGATACAGGTCCTTGGCTAATCTCTCCAGCTGGACCCAGTTTGACCCATATTATTGTGTCCAGGTCATGTTGCCTTGTGTTCCTTGGCTTGTCTCTCTTCCTTTTACCCTGGGGGTTCCAGCTGAGGGCTTGTCTTGTGATGTTGTCAGGCTCACGCACAGTGTGACATCCACTTCCAGCGACGTTCTTTGACATCAATTTCTGTCTTGTTCACTGACACAGTACTTCATTGCAGATCTTAGGTTAATGTATGTAGAGGATTCACCTCGGGCACGTTTTGATAAATATCTGGATCCCCTTATTTGTTATGGTTCTTAACATCTCGGCACCATAAAATGGGGCTGAGTTCACGTTGTTGCTCAAGACCCTAATCTTGGTGTTAACTGACAGGTTTTTTGAGTCCCAATTTTTCTTGAGTTGCAGGAAAGCTGTCCTAGCATTGAGCACTGCCGTTCTGGTCTTCACATCTGCATCTGTCCCTCCTCGTGTATCAATAAGTGCTGCTCTGATAGGTGAAACTGTCCACCTCTTCTGGCAGTGCTTGACCCTCAATTGTGATAGAAACCTATGTGCTGGTGGCACTAACCTTAAGAACTTTGCTCTTCTATCGAAGAGAAGAAGTCCAGCCTAGATGATTTTATGGCCATAAAAAGTTTGTGATAATATTTGAGTTTCACAGGCACTCCATAGTGTCGTAGTAGTTTCCTTGGAGATTCTCTTTTTACACTGTCGAAGGCTTTCTCGTAATCAAGGAAGTTGACGTAGAGGTAGTTATTCCATTCCATGGACTGTAGACTTTCTAGGGTGACGTGCAGCATTGCTGTCAGGTCTGTGCATGAACCATCTCTTAGGAAGCCAGCCTGCTGGTCTTGGGAGGTAGTGATCGCAGTAACCTATTGAAAACCTTCCAGGAACTGACAGTTAGGTGACCTCCCCGTAGTTTGTGCAGTTACCGATATCGCCTTTCTTTGGTAGCCCTCCTCCTATTCTGATGACACTTGTTCTTCCTCTAAAATCTTCAAAAGTGGATAAAGTATTCCAACAGGGGTTTCAACGTGTTGGTCCAGTGCCTCGGCTGTAATGTTGTCAGGTCTAGGTGCTTTGCCTGATTTCTGCTGCTTAAGAGCTTTCTTGATCTCGTCCTTGCTTGACAAGTTACAGTCAATCGGCAGGTCGTTGTCAGCGGTCAGAATGTCTGGTGAATTCCGAGGTTCAGTAGCTCTTAAAAGTGTTCTCTCCATTTGTTCCTCAGCGACCTCTTCACCTGCCTGATGGCCTTTCCATTTTCTTCTTCACTGGCTTCTAAAGTTTGGCGAACTCTCCACACAGCTTCCTGTGGTAGTAGTGTATAGGTCCTTCAAATTACCATGTCGGGCAGTAACAAGTGCTTCCACAAAGTTCTTCTTTTCTGCCCTTAGTTATGCCTTTCTTTACAATTCTGGCAGCGTTTGCATAGGCTTCCTACGTTCTGGCTTTCTACGCTTTGGTGCGGCTATTGTTGAGTTGGCGTTGGCTTGTCTCGCCATTACACTTCCTCTTAAGCTTGAGCTTGAATATGGCTACAAGATGATGGTCCGAAGCAATGTCAGCTCCTCTCCTAACTCTCACATCTTGGGGTATTCTACGGAAATTCTTCCACACATAGTCGATATGATTCCCGGTTGAATGGTCTGGTGATATCCATGTTTCCTTGTGAACTCGCCCATGAGAGAAGTTTTCCGCCGATGACGAAGTTGTTTGTTGTGCACAGGTCTGTGACCACCTCATAGTCTTGGTTGTCGCTGCCCGCTTTGGCATTCAGACCTCCTACGATGATGTTAAGGTCTTTACTTTGGCAATCCTCTCTGATGGTCTGAAGTCTGTTTTAGAAATCTTTAACTAGTTAATTAAACGCTTTAATTGGTAGAAGCATAACACGGAATATCGTTCATATTAAGTCTCCTCTTCTTGCTCCGGAAAGATGCTGTCGTGATGCGTGTTCCACCTGCTTCCCTCCCTTTTAAGACTCCCTGTGCTATTTTGGAAAGCATCAATGCCACCCTTTGGATGTGCGATTCATCCTCTTCCTCAGGACCTGTAAACAGCAGGGTTTCTCCCAAGGCAACACTCGTTTTGCGCCGCCCGTCCATCGTGACTCGCAAATCCCGAGGTTGATAGGCCGTTTTCCGTACCCGTACAACCATCTGTTCTGTTTTCTACACTTCGTACATGGTTCTCACATTCCATGTTAATAGTAGACGGTTGAGAGGCTTTCACAAAAAGCCTTATGCATGTTTACGTCAAACATCCCTAAGCCTCACTTTCAAATCACGAAAGCGTGAATATTTCCATAAATCAAATCCCAAAGCGTCCAGAAATGAAAAATGCAAAATAGGCAAAATGTTCACACCTATTTCTTGAATACGAGGCTTGGTGGTGAAATTGACTAGTTAGATGTAAACAAGCACAAGGCCTATTCCGCGCCATGGATCCTGAAGCTGAAGACCAATCTTCTCCAGAGGCCGAGTTGTCTGTAGTTTTCAGGAAAGGGATGCTAACCCCTCACAAACCTTCCTCCTTTCTATCCCGGTCATGGCGAAACTAGGTTCATCCATGGCGTAAAGTTGGGGTTACTGACCGTGATTAAGATACATGACGTTTCTGCCGGTGAAGTGTTACATTTTAAAGTACAATATGTAGAAGCCTTTTGTTCTCCTACGTACTGTGTGTGACGACACGGGTACATAGTACTACAGGGAAACACTACACCCTTAGCAAGATTTATCTGAAATGGGTCTGGATAAAACATTATTGATGGTTGCTTTGAGTTAGTTTTAGGAATTGTTACAATTATACCCAAAATGGATTGGGACCTGCTCCAGAACACAATGCTTAGAAAACTTGAAAAACATTAACAGTATATGCGCACTGGGCGAGAAGACTGAAAACAAGTTTTGAAATAGACCACATGCAGCTTTAGAAATGGCAAAGAAGTTAAATTTGGGCGAGGTTGATCAAGCTACGATCCCTGCTTGAAAAGTTTTGGATAGCTGCTGTTTAGAGCCCCACCCCCACAATCCCCAATTAAATTATTTTACAATAAAGCAATAAAATTTGACAACAGTTGTCCTTTGAAATACATTGGCTAGTTAAAATAGTCACCAACCAATGGGTATTCGAGAGCAAAAGAAACTAAGCAATTTACAAAGACATTGCAGCTATAACTTTTATTTGTAAACACGGACACTTTGCAACGTGCACTAACTTTTACTTCTTGAAGAAGTGTGTTTCTTACCAAAATCTCGGAAGCGACAGCGTTCTTGTTTAACAAAAACTGAAAAAAAATGTCTATCATGATCTACCAATTTCTTCCAAGAGAGGACATTTACCTTGCTATAATTCTGTACAAGTTCATCTAAACCTTATTTTACCTCAGATGACATGACCATATAAAATTATAAGATATACTTATTAATCTCCAAACTAGTTAAACAGATTTTTTTTTTCATAAAAAAAGAGACAAAAATGAAGCTTTAATCATAAGGAATTACCTTCTGGTTGCTTAAATGAGAGTTTACAAAAAAACTTTCTGTAGCATCAATTAACAGCAACTCGGAGTGTTTTTTTAAACTATAGTACAACTTTAAACCCTTGCATTTTAGTACTAGCATTTAGGCTTGAAACTTTAAGTCTTGGGAATGATCCACAAACAACTGCTTCTGTACTGCTGCTGATAGACAAAACCTTGACAAACAACTTAATAAGACAATTTTTACAGTGACTAAATTTCACTTTTGTATTGATGCTGAGCAAGGTTTGACAAGAAAGTCTTGAGTAACAGAATAAATCAGTTTGTAAAGTGACTGGACTCTGGTTGTGTGTGGCCACTGTGAAACAAATCTTGACACAAGAAGGTATCTTAGTAAATCTTGCTCCTCTACTGTGTAGCTGTGGAGGGAGTCTGGCCATACGCTGCACCGTACTGCTGGTACCACTGATTATAGTTGTATCCAGCCTGAAATTAAGGAAACATTAGTTTTCTATTACCAGTGGACAAGATGTATAAGCAATAGGCCTTCTGCATGTTTATGTCAAACACCACCAAGCCTCACTTTCAATCATGAAAGTGTGAATATTTCATAAATCAAATCCCAAAAAAAATTAAGATCAATCAACTTCAAGGCATGAATAAACTTACTAATTGACAGAACAACTTTTGCAAGAAAACAACTCTTCTCTGCACAAGTTAGCTACTAATGTAAGTATGCTATAAATCTGCAACATCATATTACACCAGGGGAATCCTGGGCAATGCTGCAAGTCTAACACATTATTGTCTACTCTTACCGGCTGTGCTGTAGTACTATAGGCAGCCCATTGGTTCTGCGTGTGGGCTGGGTTGGCATAACTATAGGCTGCACTGTAAGCATTTTGGTATGCAGCATCGTACACTTCGCTGCCGGCCACACTGGAGACAGCACTAGTACTGTCAGCTGCACCATCAGTCTTTGAAACTTTTGACTTTTGCTCGGAACTAAAAATGGAAAAATTCGAAACTGAAAAATTGACCTTAGGCAGTAACAAAAAAATGTTAGATGAAAAATGCATTCTGGTAAAATGAATTGGGTATACTTTGACATAAATTATTTATTGACAGTAGATTTCTAAAAAAGGCAGAAAACTGAACTTAAAATAACTACCCCAGAACAGGAGCTGTCAGATTATAAAACATTGTGGAAAATGCTGATCACAAACTAGGTAAGTGTCTGAAGCTACTTCTCAATGAACTTAAAAATTGGCTGTTTCCAATTATTGCTGTTGGAAGTTGGAGGAAGTGTCAGTTTTTGGTTAATGTAATTATGAATGTGTTAATATACTCTAACACCTCCAGAACAATAATTTGGAAATAAAATTTGGCTTCTACACAGTTAGTGTCAAAGTTGGTTTGGTTAGACACACAGGAACTTTGTAAGTTCTGCAACATCTTTCAACAGCATTGAAAACTGCCCAAAACAAATTACACTACACAATTATGCATTTTACAAACTACTTCTTTCACTCATTTCTTTGAGACTCACCCATCATCCTGTGACCGTTTCTTTCCACTAAGGGTTGGATTTGCAGTCTTTGCTTTGTACAACTTGGCATGGGCTTCATGTGCTTTCATAATCTTGCTTATACTTGAGCAGAAATCTTCCAACACCTCAAGGCGCCTCTGGGAGAAACCCTGCTTTACTTCAGTTGGTAGATTGCTGTTCTTTGCAAGATCAAATACTGCTTCTATTTTGTCTTCATCAACTGGTACAATGCTTAGTTCTAGGTCCAACAACTGAAGGTAAAGTCTTTTGTTAAGCTGAAAAAGGACAAATTTAAAGTTAGATGTCGGAAAGTGGATACAAAAAGCCCAAACTTTTAACTTTCCCACTCTTCAATATCAGTTCCCCTATCACTGTAAGGTAGAAATTGCAAAGCAATGCTTTTTTCACAGACAAATATAAGGAACCTCAGCCGTGATATGGGTATACCATGATAGTGTTATTGCAATAGTTAAACAATTTTCTATAATGAGACATAAATTTTGAACACATTGATCAATAAAGAAAGTCTTACTTTAGTAACAAAGACTAACCTAGAGAAAACGAGACAATTCAAAGAATCAATAACTTTTCAAATATCAGTGACAATTATGCTCAATGTGGTAAAATTTTGTTTTCTTTATATAAAAAAGAGGTGTGCTTGATAGTTACCAGAGCATTACTTACATTATCTTTTTCAACAGCTTCTGTTAGAACTACTCGAGCTTTCTCTGTGTCTCTCACAATCTAAACAGGGAGAAAATAAATTGCAACTTAACTTGGGATTCTGTTCTAATCACATTACACAAATACTTAAACTGCTAAGCTAGAGTAATTTAGTGTTCAGCAAACTGCCAATGGAGCCCAAACAACTCACAAGCTTTACTCTCCCCCCCCCCCCTCCTCAGTAGTTTTAGCATTCAGTCACAAATTTCCTTGAAATGACAAAAACTTCAACTATTATAAACTGCTTTTGCAAAGTTAATTAAAATTGTCAGAGTAACCTAAGACTGTATTTCAAACTTTGTAACATGGATTTTTTATTACTTAAAATGATGGAAAAAATAATGGTCATTCCCTTTTTGGCAACCTTTGGACCTTCGATTAGAATGAAAAATGCCTAACTAGTAAAAAAAACAAACTATCTTTTACTTTTGTGAAAAGCCAGTTTATTCATATCTAATTTATACTAACAAACCTTAACTTGCTTCTACATAAAAAAATGTTGCATTCTGTAATGATTAAAGCCAAAGTAAAATAAATCCAAAATTGAAACAAATGACTGAGTTTCAAACAAAAATGTTCCAAACACTTAGTAGCTATCTCTTAGACTACCATAAATAATAGCAAAACTCAACTTTAAGGTTGAAACAAAAGAAACAAGTTTAACAGCATTAAGAATTATTATCTATGATGCACAAAGAAAAAGTACCTTGGCCAAAAATCTTGAATATCGCACTGAATAAAACGAGGCAATCTCTTTATCTGGTGCTTCTTCAATGGCCTTCTCAAATATACTTGCAGCTTTCTCATTGTTTCCAAGACGCCTTTCTAGATTTGCTCTCCTGGTTTTTACCATTGCAAGTCCAGGAACTGCAGTGTCTAGCGTCTCAAGAATTTCTGATGCTTTTAATGCATTTCCTAATGAAGAATAAACAGTAGCACAATCTATCTGCACTAGGTTTCAAAACATTCTTTGAGTAAGGAAACAATGGCTTCGATGCATTATTCAAGGATTCTTCCAGGATGATTTAAAAACACAGGACCTCCTCCTTTCATTTGCACCCTACTGAAAAATTTCTTTCTACATGTCTTTTTATAATCATATTAGAATTGTTTCAGATACATTTATATTTTCATTATGTTCGAGTTGACATGTAAATGCTCTCTTTAGTGAGCTTTCTCAAAGAAAATGATTGACTTTATGATCTTTGGTTCTAAAATGTAACTTTTAAAGCGTTATGCTCACTAGCACAAGAGCTTTCTCTCCATTTCAAATAATCAAGTATTTTGTCTTAAAGGGCTCATTTCATAAAGTCAAGTTATGCTGCAGTTCTATCATTTTCTGTAAGTTATTGTATACTCCAGGATTTTTTGTGGGAAATTTCAAATTTAACAGAAAACATTGTTAGGGTCCTAACATAATTACCAAGCTTTTTTGCTCAATAATTTCGAATTTTCCTAAGTTATTAGGTTGAAAATTCTATTGTTGTTTGAGATTGTTAATAAGTTAATATATGTTAAATGATGGGCTTAATGAAACTTCTGTCAAATTGCTCTTTGTTTAACAGTGCGGCAAACAAAAACTGACTTACCTAACTCTATTTGTCTGTGCACACTCACCTTGCTGTTCCTCAAACGATGCCCAAGCCAAGTGAATATTAGGCTTTCGCAGCAGATGAATGGTACAGGCTCGCTCATAAACATTCCTGCAGCCTTCAATACTGTGGTTCTCCATGTATTGTGCAAACCTTTGCCAGAAATCCTCATACAATGCACATGCAATTACACATCTTTCAAATAATGCAACAATACGATCATGTGTTCCATTGCTTATTTCAAAGTCTAAATATTCTCGCCAATTTTTAAGCTGTACACGTTCCAAAGGTTTTACATGAAAGTATGGCCTTTTGATTGCTTCTTCAAAAGCCCAAATTTTTCGAACTTCTTCTTCCAGCTTGGCATACAGTTCTGCCCGAGCAGCAATTACTTTCTCCTTAATTGCAACAGATGCAGCATCATCATGTTTCTGCCAAACAAAACAAAGCACATTGTTTTAGATGACGGCAAAAAGCCTACAATCAACTGACTCTGGACTGTTAATCTTAGAATAAAAAAATCAATTAAATTTTGTTTGACAAAACCCTACCTCAACTGTTATGGAGCTCTCTTCTCCAGGAGCTACAAGATTTTCAGTACCAGGTGCAATTTCATCACCCTCACTTGGGGAGTCATCATCAACCCCTGAAATATTTTCACCATATACACAGTTCACTGATTAGTGAACACTCAGTAAAACAAGAAAAGAGTAGTATAAAAAATACTTTGCGGAGGAGATATTTTGGAAGCTACTGGATATCTTTAAACTTCAAGGAATTTTTCACAGGACTGATGTACTTCTGGCGATAAAAAAAGTTTGCAACATAGGACTCCTCTACAAAAGCCAATGTAAGATGTTGTCTTGGTAGTATGTTTTTAGCTAGAAATCTTTTGAAGCGAAACCTTGAATCTTTTATATTTCTACAAATTATTAGACATAACTAATACCTGGTGGAGACATTGTGGAGGCAACGCTAACCAATGGTTCAGTGTCTGTCGTCACTCCAGGAGGTGCAGCTGCAACCTCTGCTCTCAGCTTTAGAAGTTCTTCTGTGGACAGCGTCTCCCTCACAGGGTTTGAATTGATGTGCTCTTTAAACCTAGATGAAAAAAGATATTCTAAAGTAAGTGGACATCTAGTAACAAGAAGGAATTAGTGTCCTTAAAAACAATTGAGAGACTAAAGCACCTACTCACAAACAGATAACCTCTCCCTGAAAACTTCACAACCAACCAAATAAACAGAAAACAAGCAGTTCCTATGCAATGCAAAAGGCAATCAAGTGAAACTAATCATAGATCTAGGGCGCGTCATTGTGTCCAGGGATGCATTATTTTAGATTTGAACACAAAAATGCTAGCGCTTCCAAATGGATGCAAAGTAAAAATTGTAAAATTGCATCGTAGCAATCATGACAAAGGTGAAATTAGATGTTGTTTTTGCTGTTAAGCCAAAAAATAGCCACAAGTTTTTGAAGAACTTTAGCAGCTGGAAAGCTGTTATTAAAATATTGTTAAACTAGAAAGTTAGTGTGTTAACTGTTTCTTTTTCAAAAATGTTCCTTTCAAAACAAAGCTGTTTTGTGCAACAACAAAAAAATTTTTTTACATATATCATCTTATGGGCTGTTTGAAATTATTCATGGCGAAATAAAAAAAAAATCAGGATTATTCATGAATATTAATGATGACCCCCAAATCCAGGAAATGGACAGCCATTTTCAACAACAAGGGGTCAAATGGACTCTCATTTTTCAGATCCTAGATTTATCACTGGGTTCCCCTGAAGCAAACTTACTTTTCAAAATGCTGGTTGTACATTTGGGTAGGAACTGTCATCACTTTATCATACAATGTTGTCACCCTCTGCAGCTGTCCTTGCGACTTTTCCCATTCAATGTATGCATCCCAGAGTTTGTCCGACCTGAACTCAAACCCGGCTGTATTTACTGCTCTCTCAAACAAACTAAGCAAGGGAAAAACAAAAGATACAGAAACACAGTGAAAATCATGTATTGGTTATGCTTTACTTCGGATGGAAAAGCTAACGCAGGACTAAACAGGACTAAATTAAATCATAGCCAAAAAGAGGTCTGTAGAATCTATACAGTACCTTTCCACCTGACCCTAGAACCTTCGGTCTTACAACTGTTGTTACCATTTTGTTGAGGCAAGTAATGGGTTGAAGTTCACATTATCAACACTGCCCAGGTTAAAAGAAATACCTCCTTGAATACAAATGCTACTGTTAGAATGAACATCAAAAAATAAATCACAAAATTCAAAATTCAAACGGTGAGAAAGGAGATGTTAACGGTAACTCAACAATTCTGGCCTATTTCTTCCACAACTTGGCACGCAGAGAAGATACCTGGCCTGGGTCTTTTACCTGTCTGGAAATGAACATAAATGTTAGTCATATCAGCACAACACAAATTACCTTCGCATTAATTGAGGACCTTCAGCTAGGCCCTTGGCAGACTGAGAAGCAAAATTCAGATAATGTACCCACAGGTCCACACTGAATGCCACTGCAGTTACACCACGCTCAAATACCTGTTCAAAACATAAAAAAAAAATGCAATTGGCAAAAATTTCTTAATAATAAATTCCCAAAATAAGTACATTAGTAACATGAGTATCAATAGTCATATAAGATTTACAAGAAAAATCATGCTATATATATTCTTTAATTGATACTTTTATTAAGAGGCAAGTTTAAATTACATAATCTATTTCTATTTAAAGCACTGTTACCCCAGTTTCTCAGTTAATAGTAGTTTCAGCAAATAATAACTTATAGCCTCTAATTGAAAATTTTAAGCTATAGTTAAACATTGTAAAACAGATCATAACTTGTGTAAGAAATACAAAATTGAAAAAAACAGACGACTGATGGGAATCTAACCTAAAACCATCTGAACACTACCTGGACACTATATCAAGTATGAGCTAAGGGAAATCATATGCAGGGGTTTTAATAAGTTTTGAAGTAGGTAGCAGACCGTATTAATGGTATTATCATATTACCATGTGCCCCCTGTATCCCTAGGAGGGGTCAGCAAGAAACTAAAAGAACTTAAAAAAGTATTTATTGTTGTAGAAAGTAGGCGGCAGTGATTTGAGAAGTAGGTGACAAAATTCGCTGGTTGCCGGCTCCTATTGAAACCTCCTGCATATGGTGCAGGGTTCTCATTAGAAATTTCAATAGGTGCCGAAATGTATCAACAGGCAGCTACATTTTTGATATTTTTTTTTACGTGCACATTTTTTTAAGTCAAAGAGAAATTTTACAGCCACTACAGGTGGCTACCTTCGTCCGAACAGCCGGCGGAATTCCGCCGGTTGCCGACTTCTACTGAGAACCCTGTGGTGAGCAACATATTGACAAAAGAGCTAAAATCCATTAGTCTTAACCTTTCTAGCCTCCTCAAGGTTGCCATTTTTTCTTTCCATATCTGCGTATTTCTTCCAATAACCATAACAGTATGGGTATCTCTTGAAGAATGCATCAAAAGCTTTGCGAGCTGAAGCTAGCTTATTCTGCAATAAAAAATGTTCTTCAATAAACAAATAGAGAACACATACATGAAAAATGCTAAAACTAGTAGGGAAACAAGAAAGTGTTCAACCTTGACTCATTTGGAAAGAACTATGAAAGCCCCAGGTTCAATCCTATGGCCTTTGCCACACTGGCCATGGGCAGGGCATCAAGCTGTTGGAATAAAACCCAGAAACTATCCAAAAGACTTAAAAGAACCCAAATATTTGTCAATAAGAGCAAGTTGTTGGTCCCACTAAGAAGAGCCACCAAGTGGAGTGTTTATAAAAGCAATATCATTATTGCATTCAAACAAAGGAGAATGCATGCTAGTTGTGAAGTTGTTTGCAGACTCAGGCTTGATGCCAAACCACATTATGCAGTTTTTCTCTTGGTAGCTATGTATCCTTAAATGCCCTCTTATACTCAAAAAAGTTTTTTTGAGTGTTCATTAAAACAGTAAGTATAAAAAACATGCATAATATGATCTCGCAAGGTAGACCTAAACTTGAAATTAAAACCTGTTCAAAGTGATAGAGAAACAATTCACCAAACCAAGGTTGCTCAATTCCGGCCATGAGGATTATGCATTGCCCATGCAATTGTCACATCAACTTCCAATCACAAAATATCTAAATATAATTAGTTGGTCATCGTTAAAATTACCTCCTGCTCTACAAATTGTAATAAATAAGTCCAGGTCGTGAAATCACTTGGGTTCTCTTTAACTGCATTCCAGTACTTCAATTCCTGCTCATTGACTGTTTCTTGTACTTCGTCAGGAACTTGTTCTGTCGGCATACTTTGTTCTTTGCTTTCTTTGGACGTTAAGATTACTTCCTTCGTAAAAACATCTTGCGCAGCAATTTGCTCATCTTTTGGTGAAGCTATGTTTGTTTTGAAAGAAACAATTAGAATAACGCAGAAGTTAGAAGAATAAAAAAAATAGGGAACTGTTTTTCAAAAGGAGAAAGTAAGACTTTCTTGCTAAAATAATACAGATAGACTATGAAACTTTAGGTCTTCTGGTAAAAAATGCCCTTAGAATTTGTTCGCAATTACTCGTGAACAAAAACAAGAGTACACGATAATCAAAATCAACTTTAAATTAAGGCGTCCAATGTGACCGACAACAACAAATGTAAGTGAAAATAAACACATAAAACATGCTATCGATATCTTTTCTGAAGTAAAGTTAACAAGTAAAGACTTTTACCTTCAGGATTACCGAGATTTTCACCGGAATTTCCATTTGTCATTCCAACTTCAGCCACCTCCGCCATTTTCGTTTTGTTTGTCAACTGCTGTTGTTTGCTGCCAGTAGACTGGTGACGAAAAACGGGTGTCTCCGAGCATTTCCGAAGACTTCCGGAGATATTCAGCGGAAGATTTTTCTGCACAGAGAACTCTATGAATGAGGTGCGCTGGTCAGGCTTTGCTCAAGTAACTCACAATTTGCCCCAGAATTAATGGCAGCCGGAGACCTTTGTGAAAATCTCTTATGTTTGCTTGCGTTTGGAACTGGATTTGTGATTGCAGTACCCCTGGTGTTGACAAGAACCAATTTTGGCGGGAAGTGTTTGTTATTCGGCGAAACTGACCTTTTAACTCGAACAATTTCTGGGGGAAAGGAAATATATTGTCAGTATGGGATTTATGCCTCAAGTGCTAATATCGTATTAGCAGCATTTCTTGTTTTCTTTCGTTGGTGTTGCGTCGTAAAAACTGTGGAGTTCAGGTAAGCTTTGAATTGTTTAAGTAATTCCTGTGGTTTGGTCTGACTGAAGTTCTAAACATGCTTAAAGGCGCGCGAGCAAGTTAGATTTGTCGTGATTCTATGGGCTTTTCCCTGGTCTTTTATTTTGAAGATTTCTTTTCTTATCATGCAACTACTTAAACTAGATAGTTAACAAACCATAATCATATGAAGAAAACTGCTGGGTAAGTTTTGAATAATTGAATAGCGTCCAGTGTTGTCAAGGTTTCCAAGATAAGCCTTTTAGCGTTGCTATTTTAATGCTTATTGACTGTCTAAAACTTTTTCTTCTTAATGTTTCTTTTATTATTCTCACTGTCAGTTCAAAGTGGTTGGCCATGTTGTGGAACGAATATAATGTTTCAAGCGTTTCTCTCGGATTAGCGCCGCTCTTAGCTTGTTTCTGTACCCCTCAGGTAGTCATTCAGTTGTTAAACCACAACTGGTCGTTGCTGTGTTTATTTATCGATAAACAAGGTTTGCGTTCTGCTGAAGTTTCTCAATTTCTGGCAAATTCAAACATTTCCAAGGAGAGCGCGCTAATCCCCAGACCTCCACAGAAATCAGCAATTGATAGCAGTTACTTGCAAAACCTACTTGTTGTTTTAAAAACAAAAGCCTAGTGCTTGATATACTTCCGGCCGCAGTAACAGGCGATTTGCAGATGTTGGTCTAGTTATTTTAATATTGCCACAATAAACCATCTGGATTTTGCAGACACAAGTCAATACATTGTATAAAATGAGTATATAGATTTTTTTAAAATTAACAATTAAAAGCAGAGTCGTTCATCAAAAAGTTGTTTTTCAACCCCAGAAACTGTTTTGTTTTGCTAATATTGTCCCCTGCTGCCAGTATAGTCCTCTCATCTCTGACCTATCTCGCTACATCTTATTTTATACATTACTAAATGTTATTGTTAATTTCAGGACTATGCGCTTTATGCTGTTCAGCTCTATCATTTCTGCATTGGGATGGATTAATAGTGTAGCTTGTGCCATCATCATTGTTCTTGGGTTCACCAACTGGTGTAAAACAATAACTAGAAGTTCAGATGCATCAAGGTAAGCTAAAAGACTAATACCAGCATGTATGTTTATTAATTTTTAATACAGGGGTTGAACTTGCCATCCTTAGGTAGCCAATGCTACCTAATGGCCATTTTGGCACTGACCTTGTCCAAAAACCTGTAGAAAATTCATCACTAAAACAGGCTTTTAAGAAACTATGATAAAATAAGTTACTAGCTTTTAAAAAAAACTTGTAGTCTTGATTTGAAGTCATAACCAAATGAGCATTTTTGAACGTGCTTTTACCAACATTTTTAGCTGTCAAGAGGCAGAGAAGTGGGACTGGAGCTTATTCACACCCCAAGATCTTGATGGTAGCAAGTTTTTTACCTTTCTAACAATGGCAGAGGTAAGCAACAGAGTGTTTAATGGAGTTAGAAGTTTATCAGTATTTATTTATTATAATTACATTATTTATCTGATAACCACTTTATAAGAAACTGCAAATCTTAGTCACAGATGGGAATCGAATCACAATCTTTCATTTATTAACTGGAAGATCTGAAGCACTAGTCAAGTGTGCTTGTTGAACAGGTCAAAAGTGGAAGGCATGTGTGTTGAGTCATGCCATCACTGAAATGCCAAACCATGTGTCTTGGCAAGCAGATATATAATTATAAATCCTGGAAAGTGCATTCTTTGATACACCTTTTTAGTTCTTCTCTATGCACTAAAATCTTTCTTTGTGGTGTTGAAAACAATTTAACCTGTGTCCATGTATAATTTCAAAAAAATCTCTACAAAAGTGACAATTTCTTGTAGTAAAATGGGCATTATTATTAAAAAGAAAGTTACAAGCCTGTTATTGTCATATTTTTACGAACATTATTGTTACTATAAAATATGTTTGTTACTTTGAACTATAATCTCAATTTCCTAATGATGTAAATTTTCATAAATCTAATCTAATTTCAACCATGAAGCTGACTGCCTTACTTTCAGGGGAAAGGATTAAGATGTTTAAACCTGTAACACTCCCTTTGAATTGCAGATTGCTTCCTGTGTTGCTGCAGTTGTGTGGTTTCTTATTGCTGTTCTATCAGGAAGACACCTTAGAAATTGGTTTCTTGATGTGCGAGCAACAGAACCATACTTTCAGGGTTTAGCACCTCAGGGCACTGAAAATCAATATCCTTCAACTGCATCAGCTGTGAATGTACATTTACAAGGCCAAAACCCTTATGGCTCAGAGCCAGTGCAGTTTGTTGAAAGGCAACCAAACAGTAACTACTTAGGCCCACAAGAAAATCCAATGCAAGTGAAAAGGATGATATACATGTAGACATAAAAAAACACTTAAATAACCATTTATTAATGTTCTACTCACATACAGTGTTTGCAAACTATTGTTTTTCAGTTCACTTCAGTATTTAGAAGCAATCTCAAGATTCAAAATTGACATAAAATATTAATTAAAAGTGACATTTATTTAATGTCAAAATTCCTCTTGACTTGTACAATTTATTCAAAGATACTTGCAAAACAAAAATAAAACTAATATTAGATCAATGTGCTTTGGGTCATTTTAAAAATCTTGTAAACTCTTCAGTTTGTCTTTAGCTGTGTCCATAGTGATCAGAACTGGGGTTGTTTCTCATTCAGCAGCCACCATGAACTGAAAACAATTTTCATAAAATGGTTTTTGTAAAGGCGAACCTGATTCCATGGATAATAGTTGTCACAAACCATGACATAAACGAACACCATGCACAGATCTGAAAAGGACAGAAAAAACTATGTTAGTGTCACAGCTCAGTACAGCAGGGGGAAGACTGGGCCTTGTGAAGTAGAAAGTTCCCTCCAAAAAAGTTGGTGACTGTGAGTACTTATTGCACTACGAGAGACTGCAAAATATAGGGGAATCTGGGGGTGTGTGCTATGTGATGGGAATTACCCCCCTGGCAACCTTATGGAATTCATGCAAGTTCTCTAAACTTTGAAACTGTAGACCCTATTCATAAATGAAAATGATTTTAATATTCTTTTGTCTACACTAGAATTGGTCCTACTAGCCATAGTCTAGTTTAGCTCAAGATTGACACTAGTAGGGCTAATTTGAATGAAGACAAAAGAACATTTAAATTGCCACCATTAATGAATAAGGTCAATTGTAAGATACTTTTATGCTGTGTTAACGCTTACTGTTGCTGCAGTTAAAAAGATCCAAGCTCCACCACAGTGATTATAACTTGGCTTAAACATTTTCCAGTCCATAAAAGATATATGAAGATGGCTACAGCTGTAACAGAAAGGAATAAAAAATATACGGTGTATTTTAATATCACTTCAAGTATTTATGAAATATAATTAAGAACAGTTAGGCCTTTCACAGTGACTCTCACTTTCAAACTTCAATTCAAGCTCTGATTCTCACATATTTTTTCTATCTGTTTTCCTCTGACATTTTTGCTCCATGTGTGTGGGTCAAATATCAGTTTTTGAGGGATGACCAACAAGGGAACTTCGGATCTAGTGCTAAAACGATGTAAGTGTCTTTTGATGGATTTGTCATTTCTCCCAACATCATCCCATTATCTCTTCATTTCCAATGGGAGAATTTAGCATTTCATTCAAAGTCACATCGATTTTGCACTAGACCCTTCAATTATTCAACTACTGAGAAACGAATCAATAAAACAAAACCATGCTTTTTATTTCTATTTTTTTTTAACTATTGGGGAGTTGGCAGTAAATCTTGAAAAAAATTAAAGTTTCTGATAAGTTGTGAACAAGAAAGTAACAAAGTATAGTTCTTTATTTAGGTATTACTAATTTAATAGTTAACAAATCATTAACTAATTCATGATTACAGATTATTGAAAAGAGGGAATAAACAAAACAATAAACTGAAGATTATTTTCAAGGCCAATAATTGAAACTGAAAGTATGAACAAAGGCCCATTGTGAATTTTCTTTAAATGATGTGGCTCCTGAGAGTCCTTTAATAATGTATCTTTATTACCTGTAGTATTTCAAGGTGCTACACCAGCTGTAGAAACCGTGTGTAATAATAATAGCGTCTGTTGACATCAGCACTGTACAAAGACCAGCTAGAAGGACCACTTGAATTTGACTTAATCTGAATTTCAAATAGCAAGAACACAAAATTGCTGTAAAACTATTGATAACAGTTTAAGGGAAAGAAAAGGCTCCTTAAGCAAAAATAGAAGATCCAGTAATGGCCTCATGATAGCTCATTAGTACCACAAGAGTGCGACCAATATAACAATTTTTAGGATTTCTTAGACATTTATTCATGCTTAAATTCTTTTTCTAAACTTACATTCAAATATATTCTATTGTGGTTTTAATTATACTTTTCTTATTTTTTAAGAAAAAGTATTTATTTCAATTCTTATAAAGGACATTCCTTCAAAAAAATTTGATTTGAACAAAAATAATTTTTTTTACAATTTTTTACCTCAATATTCATATGGTCAACCTTTGCCACTGATCACCAAGGGTGACTGGCTAACTGTAGCATGGATTAAGTAATTACCTTCTTGTAACTAACAGCATATTGTTGTTCTAAGGATATACTTAAAGGACTGAGAAAGAAAATTTCGCTTCAAAACATCTTTCCAGCATTTTCATCCTCTAGTTCTCTCTATCAGAAAGTGTGTGGCTCTGTTTAATATCCATACTGTCAATTTTTCCCTCAAGGAGATTCATGGAACTTCTGTTGGGATTGGGGTATAAAACCCTAACGTGAGAAAAGGGGTGAGGGATTACATACTCCTGTTACATCAACAACAAAACATCAATTTTTAATAATATATTTATTTATTTTATATTCTTTTTGCATGTTTAGTTTCTACACAAGCCACATGTTACTTACACAGTGTAATGCCCAAGGTACTGGGGATAATGTTAGGGGTTCGATGAAAAATAATGCCCCAGTAGGGGGGGGTAATTACATTAGACAATTACAAAGTCCACACATTTATGTTGGTCTTCCCCCTTCAGGGGGAAAGATTCTGTACTCACTCATAATTAACTATGCATTGTGAGATTGCAAAACTCCATATTTTCATTTCTGGAATTAAAAAACATAATCCTTACCCCAACCCTAACTATTACTCCTAACCCTAACAGTGATTTTGAGAATTTTTAGTGGCTCATAAAGCGAGGTATACCTCCCATGTTTTGGTCTGAAGATCAAGCGCTCCGTATGCATATTTAAGGATGGGTATATACGGAAATTTTGCTGAAAGCGAAAGGGCAAAGGCAGGTGCATTAATCCACCCTCATGTGTTACCTCAGTTCCATTCAAACAAGCCCTTAGAGGAACAACTAAAATAATAGCATACATATCTCAATAGATTTATTATAACTTTGACTTCTGTACTATTACTAGGTTTTCCAAATATTCTACATGATTCGATAAATAAAACCAAATAAATATACTATATTAAGCCGTGGGCCATAAACGTACCTTGTATAGTACCTAATTATCCGCAAGCTCTGATACTCAAGTTTTTCTAGAATGATTAGGACTGCAAATAAACTTGTAACAAATCCAGTTACAATGCACAACAGACACCATTTCCTTGGGCCGCTGGTCTGTATTCGAGCAACTTCAAATACCCTACCGAACAATAAGCATTGCTTTGCACACAAGAAATAATTCACCACGAGAACGATGGAAGAAGCAAGTCCGAAAATGAATGACAGGGCGAGACATACAACTGACGCTCTTTCGTGTTTCATTCGACTGTAAAATGATCAGGATTGCTCAGTTGTTTTGCGATGGACCTCCCAGATACGATCACGAAACAGGAAACTCCCTCAGTTTTTGTCTGACAAGTAAATAAAACCGAAAAGCGCATTTGAAAAGGTAGTAAAGAAAAAAAAGAGTAGAGACTGAGTCGAGTTGCGCAGAAAAGCTGCGCATTAGTCTTGAAGTGACGCGCGGTTATTTCGAAAGAAGACGTAATCAAACATGGTTGGAGTTTGGCAAGTTTTTTTCTTTCATCAAGCCTTAAAGCAGCGTTGAGAAGCGGCATGCCTAAAGTTAAACGTGGAAAAAGGAAGGTTAAGTGCAACGACACTGTGGAAGGTAAGTTTGAACAGCCTGAAAACGTTTTTATATGTAAATTTGTTCCCAAAACTGTGTTTCACTCTGGGTAATTGTTTATACGTCGTTGAATTCGTATATATACTCAAACTTTTGTGGAGTGTTTAATTTCTCACAAAGAAAAAGCAAAGTAGAGTTTTACTTGTATGATATTTTTGTTTATGAGAGAACTGACTTAATGTTTCAGTTAGCATTTTGCTGTCACAGAAATATTATCATTCGTGTTTTTAAATAGTACGTGGCTCGGCGATAGGTTTAATGTAAAGTGAAGTTGCTACTATTAAGCCATGGCCAATGTTTTTGTTGTATTTGTTAAGTCAAAGATAAGATTTTTCCCAGTAAACACTTTTGAACTGTGTTTTTTAAACTTTGTTTTCGTTTTAATGTATTTGAAGATTTTCTGAGATTGTTTCAAAGCACACTCTAATTCCAGTACGAGTTTATAGTTACAATTAGTACAGTATTTGTTGCAGTGCTCGAGGGAAAATCTCCGTTTCGACACATTGTTCCAGAACCTAAATACTCGGAACTTTACCCGTTGCTTAAAGACTGTTATAAAACTGTATGCATAAGGAAGACTGCTCCAGACGGAAATTATTACCGGGCTCGAGTTTAAGGAAAGGCTCATATTAAAGTTAGTCATTCCTCAAAAGTTGGGGTTGTCCCATAAAAAACAAAGTGTATTAAAAACTCGCAATTAGCTTTTGCTGAAAACAACCTACATAATAGAGATTTTGTTTCCTTTGTGGTAAAGAGGTTGACGAAAATTACAAGCACCTGAGATACTTCCGTATTTTGACCAATAGAATTTAATGGGTATTTACAAGTATTACTGAAGATAACAACAGTACCGAAAACGTTTTAATATAGTTTTCAGAAAACTTTTCGTCTATCATTTTAAACATTTTATAAGCAAAACATTTATGACAGAATTTAGGTAGTCTTTTATCTCCTCTTCCTACTATGCCACTGCCACAAAAATCGATATTGTTGCCAGCAGTCCTGATAAAAGTGGCCTGTATAATTTCCATATTTGGGCATATTTCATTATATTTAATGTGTATATGAAGTGAAACATTTCGCACATGTAAAAATTCATTTTGTGAACAGACACCTACCAGTAAGTTGATTTTTGTTCGCACGATGCACTAGTTCCCATGGATAATTTGCTATTTTCCTTGTGAAATTTCAAACAAAGGGCAATTACTGATCAATTTAAGGGCTGGATTCTGTCTATAATTTGTCAGCTTTGTTATTAGGAATGTAATAAGCCACATTGAAGCATTACAACCTCATCTCGCCTTGGTTTTATTATCCGACCTTTTAAAAACCAAATACCATGAAAGCTCCAACATGGCTATAGTAGAAGGGCTTAAATGAAAGGGGGGTTTGGTGGAAAAAAGCTATAGAGTTTAGTTAACTGGTAAAAATCTTTAAATGTTTGAGAACCCAAACATTTCCAAATCTTAGTCATCTTCAAGAGATGTGTTAGGCTTGATTTTCTTCTTATCTCTGTGTGTTTACAGAGGAAGCAGAGTCAGAGTCTGGTGGTCTGTCTACTCGGCTGTCAAGAACACAGCTTGTAAGTTCTCGTCAAAAGACAAAACTATCTGCGTGTCTGTCTTTCTACCTATCTGTCTACCTATCTATCTACCTATCTATCTACCTATCAATCTGTTTTCTATCTATAGTAAGTCTCTATCTATCTGTCAGTCTAGTATCCATCTTGTCTGTCTATCTAGAAAATATCTATCTAATAACTTTCCAAGTATATATCTTCCTATCTGGCTAGCAAGCTGTCTAGCTATCTATCTTGGTGTCAATAGAACAGCTTCAAATATTGCTCGTAGATATAATCTTGGAAGATCTCTGTCTAGCCAGCTATCTAGGTACTGAGCTTGGTGTTGCAAATACATAGTCAAACAGTACGAGCCAAAGTGATTAGTTACAGAATGATGGATATATTATTATGCATAGATAAAAGCAAATCCAAATATATAAATCTTAAAATAGAAAATAGTTGTCAATGAACAAAACAATTAAAGAAACAACTGAATGAAATTGATTTCACTTGCAGGGCAAAGAGAACTTGTTGAGTCATATCAAAACTCCAAAGCAAGTTTATAACAATCCTTATGATGGTGATATTGAATCAGAGCTGGAGTTGCTGGACTCAATGCCATCTTCTCCAATGGTCATGGATCATGAAGAGTTGGAGACCGGAGGAAGTTGTTATGATGCCAATAGAATGGACACACACCCCCTTGATACAGATCACTCTACACCACACACTCTGACAACACAACCAGTCGATGATGGTTGCTTTGGGTTTGATTCCCTTGATTCACCTGTTCCATTCTCACCAATCATCCCTCCACTTCCTCTCCATCCACTAGGGATGAAAAGTTCCAACTATATATCAGCAAGAAAGAGGAAAAAAGTGGTTGCAATGTATGACATACCAATCGAGGAGCCAGAAAAAAAAGTAGCGAAGAAAAAGAAGCAGATGAAAGTTCAGGTACTACTCTTATCTCCTGAATACCATGTATATACATGTATGTTTATTTTTTCTAAGAAAATTTTCACCCTATACAGGCCTTAATTGGGTCTGTACAATTATTAGTTTTTGGCTGTTTCCATCCTAATTGAACCTTATTTGGGTCTGTCTGTCTATTGAAATCCAGCAATTTTGTCACTTTCAAGTTACTGTCTAAAGATATTGATATAAATATGTATCATTTCTGAACAAATATAAAGTTTGTGTTTGGAACATTACATTTTATACTACTTGTCAACAACCATGTAGTTAAAAACCCCTGGTGATTGATCTAAATAGATCAGCAGCACTTAATTTCTTTCAATATTTCTAATAGCTTTGTATTGATTGTTTCCTACAGCCAGGGTACAATGAGGACTGGCTTAGTGACCTGAACCAGGAGTTTGAAGAAATCAACAAAGTTAAGCTTGTTGTTGAGTAGTGGCAACACAGACAACACCTGATCAGTGGGTATGGTGCACTTGATCATTGGAGAAAGAACACTTGATCAGTGTGTAGGACCACATGGGTTCTTTTTGTACACTGCCTGATGAAAATGAAGGAAAATATTATAAATACTTAATATTGAACATTTTGTCATACAATTTATTTATTAACCTGAACATGGCTTACATATAGTTTGTGTTTTTATAGGAATAATTATTGTCAATGGATAGTTGTAGAAATGCAATGCTCACGGTTTTAGAAATTCTAGATGACATACCTTTCCACTGTGACTTGAGTGTTTGGTTGCCTTCCCAGATAACCCTTTCACCTCAAAGGTAATGAGCTTGCACATTCTCCTAACTTTTACCCATATGTTTTCTATGAAAAAGTTGGTAGATTGTCGCAACCCAATTTGGGCCAAAATTCGTAGATTAAGTTTTGTATTCTTAAAACCAATTACAATTGGCCACTTTGCTAATAGTGATTTTTACTACCTTCCTGTGCTTTGTGGAGACAAAAGTCAAAACTTTGTTGAATCAATGAAACAAACTGTGGCAGAGAACACTAGCTGGCCCCCGTAAAGGACTGAAATGTGTAAAAATCTGCAATAGCAAAGTGGTGTATTGTAAATGTTGAAAAATAATGAAGGCCCCAGTGCAAAAATGATGTAAGTGATATTATATGAAACACTTAGTTCTCCCTGTGGTTAAATAAAGAGATTATAGGGATAATGTAAGGAGAGTTGAAAACTTCATCAAAAGTTACTTTCGTTGTTTTTGCTCTAGGACCTTCAATTTACAGGTTGATATTAAATTCCTCTGGAGCAAAAGGGTTATATTAACAGGATTGTTTTGCAGAACTGTTGTGGTTTTAAATAGTCTTACCTTGAATGACAAAGCTTTGGATTTGCTGTAAGTTGTTTGTAACAGATGTGAACTCCACCATGATATTAATTTACTTTTAAGTACAATTATGTAATATGGTGGGCCAAGCAGCTTGCTTTAACTTGGTACATTTACCCTGGATTACCATAAATGCTTTGTAATGGTGTAGTCATATCAAATATGGAACAACCTTGCTATACAGAAGCCAGGTTTAATAAAACCATTTGGTTACACATGTTGTGTTTGTATGCAGTCTGTGGATCCTTTTTTACATCACGGCAGGTATTCCCAGGCTCTCAGAGAAATTTGATATGCATGTATAAGGGTATATAAATTGTGTATGTGTGTGTGTACACTGGCATAGGTCGGGGGATGTTTGCTCAAGTGTACATAGGGTAGGTAGGGCAGGCAGGTTTAATAAAACCATTTGGTTACACATGTTGTGTTTGTATGCAGTCTGTGGATCCTTTTTTACATCACAGCAGATATTCCCAGGCTCTCAGAGAGATTTAATATGC
>JAOBAT010120855.1:0-13468 GCA_026413305.1 Hydrozoanthus tunicans
TATCTATCTATCTATCTATCTATCTATCTATCTATCTATCTATCTATCTATCTATCTATCTTTCTATCTATCTATCTTTCTATCTTTGAGTGAAAAAAAAGAAATAAACTTTATATATGATCGTGCCAAAATGTAGTTTTGTATTATATCAGATTAGAGCGTTTGTTTACGCCGAAAAGAGCGGGAAAAACAAAGAAACGACGTGAGTGATATCTTCACTAGTGAGGATATGGAAACTATGTCACTCAGATCCCGGATCTACTACGAGTGGGGTATGTTTTACAGTAAAACACTCATAACTGCATACAGTGGAATCCCAGTTTAACGATACGCCAAGGGGACGTCAACATTATATCGTTAAACCAGGACATCGCTGTACCGAGATTCCTGGTATAACGATATTGTGGGTAAATTTCTAAAAATATCGTTATACCGGGAGAGAGGTGACGTTCGTGTTTTAACTCTTAAAATTATTAAAGGGAACTGTTAAAAGGCAAGGAAGAAAAGACAGATAAACAATGATCTAAAGCGGTTTAAAACACACAAAGTTAAAGTATTCTTTTTTTTCGAGGCTTAGCAAAGGTTACAACAAAGATACAAATGAGAACTGAACACAAACTGTGTATTTACCTTTACGACACACTCGTCCAAAAAAATCGGTGTCATGCCCGTGCTGGGACACGAACCCGCGTCTCCTGTATTCTAGTCAGGCGTGATGACCACTACACCATCGGGTATCCACCATGCTGGCAACATAGCAAATTAGCGATGTGTATTTGGCCACACACGGGTCGCCCGAGGGCCCGACATTTTCTTCATTTGAGTGTGTATCTAGCCTCTGTGAACCCAGTCAAGGGTTTTACTACACAAAGTCAAAGTATTCTTTTTTTGTTTGTTTGTTTGTTTGTTTGTTTGTGTTCAGTTCTCATTAGTACCTTTGGTTTAAAACACAACAATCAGCATTCATGGCTGCTGGAGCGTAAGCAAGAACAATGATTGTTAACAGAAGCATTGATGTTTAGTAATTAAAGTTTGTTTTGTTATAAAACAGCATTTCTTGTGGACTGTCATGTTGATTTTATCGTTATACCGGGAAAGATTTTGCTCTCGCGGAACAAAATCCCCATCATTAAACCGGGAATATCGTTAAACAGGGGTTCTCTCCCATACATTTTACTATAACTTTTGCTGGGGAAACGAATGTTTATCGTTATTACCGAGACTATCGTCAAACAGAAGATCGTTATTTAGACCGGGATTCCACTGCATAATAAAAAGCAATCTAGGACAGCCAACAAGTGCAACGATTTATCTAAATTCTGGTGATGCAATTAATTTTTAACATACCAAGTTGACCAAGTTTATTACTGAGTGATAAGAATTCTTGAATAGTAAAAGGTTAACCTAAAACATTTTTAACCATGAGAAATACGACCAGGCGGAATTCTTGGTACGGTTGCAACCGTACTAGAGAGCAAGCCGATGAAGTGCGAATAAATATTGTTGAAAGTTCCATTAAAAACGCACAAATCTTGAAAATTGAAGTCGTGTAGCTTTCGCGATGGACAGTATGTGTTTTAAACGCTAGCACTTGATTTTGTCGGTTATTGTTTCTGGTTTTCGTTCCTTTTCCAGCCACTGAACGCGAAAAATCGTTCTTTTATTATAAAAACCATTACTTAATCTATCATGCATTATATATAGTGCTATTATTTATTGTTATTGCAGCCTTGCTTCCCAGGGGGGGAGGAGGTACTCCTAATATTGGACTAGTAGGTATGACCATCATAGATTTTAGTGATTAAAGTAGTCAGTCTGGTACTTTTTAAGGGTTGTCAAGAAATCCGTTGTCAAACCAGGAGCCTGGTACTTTTAAGGATTGAAAAACGCAAAACTACTACAATTCTTGCAATCAAACTTGAGTACTATAAGAAATTAAGACAAGAGTCCATTGGTGAACGTCCTATTACGCATACGCCTTTATTCATTGCATATCACGCTCGGTACAGCACGAGGAGACTTGGCGCCGCCAGCTAGTTATACAGGGAAAAATGTCAGTTTTCAATTGGTATCTTTTAGGGTAATTTTTAAACCAAGGGGTTTTTTTTACGGTGGACATTTTTTTTGTCTTAGTGTTTTTTAGGGTATTTTGGGGGCTATTCTGACGGTCACCTATACCCTTTTAACCCTGAAGTTACCCCCCCCCCCCCCATACTAATGCATATGCTACTGTTTATGATACTAATTAGGCTGTACATTGTTTCAAGTGCACTGAGTGTTGCAACTAAAGAAAACATTAGTGAGACTGCGAACCACGAACCCTTGTGTTGCTAAGAATTTACTATTTTTACTGTAGCAATGGCCCTCTTCAAAGTTTCTGAAACTTAACCGAGTTTTTCTTAAGATCGGAACGTAAATAACTGCACGCATTCTAGATAATTCTACATAGAAAACCTAAGGAAGCATAGCTTAACATTAGCAACCACTCAATTATGAAACGCGAGTGTTGAGAGAAAATACAGACACTATAGTGTTTGCGAAACATACAAAAACTCAACTACTCACTAATTAGTTTAAAAGCACAGAAACTAAAACTGAGCACAGATTATGCATCATCCGCGTGTTTAAGTCCTCTTTTCTTCATAGTTGGGGGTACCTACAGCAAAAAGAAAAGAAAAGTTAGTTTCAAACTTAGAAACAGTTTACTATGATAATTGATAACCAAACATAGCAATCAATTATGAAAATTGAAACTAACATTTTGACAAAAGAGAAACGACCCAAATGACAAAATAGGACTACAATACCTGGGAGAGACGGGAGGTCTTGGTCTCTGAACACACCTTCACCTGCAAAGTTCACAACCTTTATCAGCTCACCATATTGACTCAACCCAAACTTTGGCTACGTGCTGACTTTTTTTCCCTGATCACGAAACTTTCCTTTTACTTTGCAACCCACTCAGTTGATGCTGGTATCTTTAGTTGATCTTAACTTGATGATCACTAATCAGTTTTAAATTAACCTACAATATTCTCTTGTCAACCAACCCGAGTTATTACAAAGCGCAAAGAAATATATTCCAACAGAGACAACTATACCTTTGATATTCGCCAAACCTGAAACCGCCGCCAGGTTAACTCAGTTGGGCGACGCCAGCCTGCCGTGCGGGAGGCCCGGGTTCGATTCCCGGTGCAGGACTTTCACTCAGGGTCTTAAAATAACTGAGGAGAAGATGCTGCCTTTGCTGTAACATCTGCAAACGGTTAGACCTTCGCGTCTTCTCGGATAAGGACATTAAACCGTAGGTTCACCATCTTACCCCCTTAATAGGCGATTTAAACATAAGTACCACAACAGTTGTCGAAAAAAAACACACTTGTCGAAAAAAAAGTAGAGTGATCCCGGTATCGTGGCCTGACAACTACCAACTGAGGGCAATTCTGAGTGAAAATCGATGTGCGCCATCTATACTGGACTATTTAAGTCCGTCAGTGCTAACATCGTCCGTGTACTACTTTGTAAACAGGTGTTCAAAAGCCCCGTGCGCTAAGGGGCCACTTAAGTACATAGTGCATAATGCATTTGTACCTGGGGTACTTGACACCCGAGATGTAACACCAGCTGGACTTACAGCACCGTCTGAAAAATTACATTACTTTTTAATTCACTTTGGACATGCACATTCACTCTGTTAAAGTACTTAAAGTATTTGCTAAAATATTCGTCTTGCTTACATAGTCAACCATAGCTTGTAGCATCAGCTGCAGTAAGAGCTGTATTGTTGCTATGGTTACGGTGAATGAACAAGAAGTGAAAAGTTATACCAGGTAGAAAAGTTATACCGGGTAGAAAAGTTATACCAGGTGGAAAAGTTATACCAGGTGAAAAAGTTATACCAGGTGGAAAAGTTATACCAGATAGAAAAGTTATACAAGGTAGAAAACTTGTATCAAGTGGAAAAGTTATACCAGTAGAAAAGTTATACCACATGGAAAAGTTATACCAGTTGAAAGGTTGTACAAGGTAGAAAAATAATACCACGTAAAAAAGTTATACGCGGTAAAAAAGTTATACCAGGTGGAATTGCAATGTCAGCTTGCCAGAGAAACCCTTTCAAGAATTAAATTAACTCACAATGGAGAGAAAGGGGGTTTTCTAATAAAAAAGAAACACTTACTGCAAAGTTGATACCATGGTAAAGATTTTTAGCAAAGAATGGCATTCCTTAGAAATTACAATATAACTACTAGAGCAACAGCTTACTGTGCTAACATTAAGCTCACAGAATATCGTTATTTTCGGTGAAGTCCTGTGGCAAAGGTAGTTTATCTTGTTTAAACATTACAATTGCGTCTTAGTTTTGTTTTACTTCTTCTCGGATAGAGATTTGAACAGTTGACCCAGTCTCTAGATCTCCTATCGAGAGACTTTAAAGAACCCACAACACTTGTCCAAAAAGAGTTGGGTGATCCCGGTGTAGTGACCTGTCAACTGCTACTGGAGGATAACTCTAAATGAGTATAAATGTGAGCTGTGTATCGATTGTATTGTATTGTATGTTGTGGTATGATATCGTAGCCTTGGAATTGTATGGTATGGTATCGCATCGTATCGTACCGTATCAAGTCATCTGGTACTGTATGGTATGGTATGGTGCGGTATTGTATTGTAAAGTAAGATGTGGTACGGTATGGTATGGTATTGCATATTGTATTGTATTGTGTTGAAATTGTATTGTATTATATTGTGTTGTGTTGTGTTGTGTTGTGTTGTGTTGTGTTGTGTTGTATTGTATTTGTCAAACGCCTGTATACAAAGTTAGCAACAAGTGCAAAGTTCGTGTTCTTACCGTTTGTACTTAAGGTATTGTTTGAGCCTCTCATCCATTTTTCTTCAAATCTATCAGCGTGTTCATCTTTAGGGCCAACTGTCTTTTGTCTCTTCTTCTTGTTAATATAAAGCGTCGTCACCACCACTGCAAGTACTGTAGCGACGGCGGCAACCACTATACCAATCACTGCGCCTGTGCTAAGGCCGGTGTCGGCTTTGATTGAGTCTTCCTCTCCAACTTCCGTAGGTTTCACTGTAGTCCAACTATTGTAGTCAGAAAGCTTGACTGAGAAAGAACCTGCATCAGCAACTAGGTTCTGTCCATCTGGAAGCGTGATGCTGAAGTTTTGTGCCTTCACGGCAGTTTGTAGAGAGTCCATCGCCTGGCTCACGTCTGTCTCGCCAGTTTCACCGGGGAGCAGAACAAACGAGACGATTATACTGCCTTCTTTAATGGCTAAATCGGTGATGCGGGAGGCTTTGACATTAAGTGTTTGCGCCAGTTTTGTAGTTATTTGTTCTTTGAATTTGGTTTTTGCTTCTTCGTCAGGAAGATGAGTGTTGAAATCAACCAAGAAGGAGAGTGTAACTTCAGCAACAGTCTGTGGTTTTGTTGTCGATGGCGGGATGGAAGCTTGTTCTGTTCCATTCACCGTTTGTAAGGTCGTTGATGGCTGGCTTGTTGTGGTGGCCACAGGTGTATCATCCATGAACACAGCAAAAAAGCCCAGTTTTGTGCTAGTGCAAACTATGTGGTACTCTTCGTCAGTACCTTCTAGCGAGCCCGTGGTAACAGAATCGCTGGACCATGACAAAGTGTCTTTGTCCCAGACCAGACACTAAGGATAAGAAGAACAATGAGTACCACATAGCTTGAAACTCTTTCTTATCAAATTTTAGTTTCAACTGTTTAAATCGCTTGTTATTGTTAAACGTTAAGTTGCTGTGGGATAAGATATAACCAAGGCCTCTTTCAAGTTTTGAAGACTCAGCTTTGATTTTACAACTAAGTCACGTTCATACGTCGCACAATTGTTGAATTTAATGTCGCCGAATTTATTTCAAAGCTCTCCATGGCCAAGCAGTTAAAGTGCATGCATGTTAATTTATCACGTTTTAACTCAAAGTTGTCCGGTTTGAGTTGCGTTCGATCTTTCTCTTACCTTTTTTCTGCAATTCAGTGAAAATCGTATTTTGCAGTTTAAGAGTGGTTCCTTTCAGCGCGCAGCTATGACGTAGTAAACTGGGAAAGCTATAAGCAATGGTGGACCAGGTAAAGAAGAAAGCAAAGAAAGTTTGAAGCTAATGCGTAGCTGGGGCGCCAACGATATCATTTGCAAAAAAATACATACTAACCGGGTGTATCAATATACTATTTCCCTAAAAATACAGTTTACTACGTCATTTCGTCCCCCGTCTTTCTACTTTATGGGAACCACCCACTTTTGTTTCAGACTTTCTGAGAGAAAAAGATCGCATTTGAAGCGATTTTTGCAGTTTTTTCCCTCTAATCTCTTTTTAAGACATGATAAGCTGCAAAAGTATGAAAACACAAATTTCGTTTCATAAGCACTTTAAATTCGACAATTCTATGACGTAAGAAATGAATTAACTTGATACGCAGTGAATAAAGGCGTGCACGTAGTAGAGTGTTCGCCAAAGTACCTCTTTTTAAACTCCCCGGTACCGGCACGTTTGCTAAAACACTTAACTGCAAGCAGTCCAGTGTTCTAATTTGTTGCCTCGGATTACTATTAACGTTTCTTTCTCGATCAATTAGTGTCTTTTTATTCTATATCTTCCATTTCATCTCCCTGTTTTGTTGTAAAGGTTTTTTACATACCTTAGGTGACCCGCTGTTTGTCAGAGTTGCATTCTTCAAAGGTATTCTTAATGTTACAGGATGAGACAGTCCACTAACTTCTATCTGGTATGAAGTTTCCGGGTTGAACAACTTTACAAGTACAACATCACTATTGCGTGACGTGTTATGACGTGCAAGTAGGTGATCATCCGGGAACTGCAAAACAGATTTGTAAAATTATGAAGAACCATCAGTAAAACTCAATGATAATACAAAGATGAGGTGATTAGTAAACAGCTATCTAACAAGTCTCCTATGCTCTGAACTTTTTTATATAATATAAACAAGCGACATGTCGCGTCCCTTTGTTATTACAATATAATATTATTGACATCAACTGTTTCAGACCGAATATAAATACTCTCCAAGTCTTTACCTGCGCCGATCCAACACATGCACCATTACATTCTTTTGAACCGACGCACTGCCAGTCTGAGTACAGCTCCTTCAGTTGGGATCCAAGCCGCACCTGCGCACTTGATGTAACTCCCACAGTGCAATTCGAGCAGGCAACATCAGAGAAATTAGTGTCAACCAGTTGAAAATCGTTCTTGTCGCTTCTGAGCACTGCGATCTCACTCTCCGCCACTCCTGGCTGCTCACCTACCGCAAGCTTTTTGCACATCGACTTGAGTAACTCATCCACTATTTCAAGAAAGTCTTCCTTTACTTCCATTGAGCTGTTGCTGTAGTCAGAGGGAACGATCATGTTGCTGAACGTTACGAGTGTTGCTTCGACCTTTGGAAAGAAACATCAAGCATTACTTATATATATATCACTGGACGAAAAAAAAGGATAATCGTGGCATCCTCATTATCATGAGGAAATCTGATGCAAATATGGTTTTTACCTAAAGTAAACCTATGGAAAGGTTGGTAAATGTAGTATTTGCCACACCACATTTACTCGGGCCAGTAATTACGGTATTTACCATCTTTGCTGTTTATTTTTTTTAGGTTTACACCATATTTGCATGCGATTTGCTTTGGCAGATGCGATGCAAACCCATTTTTTGTCAAGTATCTTTCTTAAACGTACTAGTTAGTTAGTCAAAATTTTTCGTAAAATTTGCAGTTAGTCTTAGCTTTGGATAACAATGTAATTAATGTCAATTGTGTTTGAGAAAGTTGGCGCGTGCTTTTAAGTCAGGGTTTCAGTCATAAGTAAAGAATACAATGATTTGCAGGTTTTGTTTAAGCCTTTTAAAAGTCCGAAGAACTATTCGTTTTAATTTTGAGAGTTCATACTTATAATAATTGGAATTTTGCAGTTGTACGACCAGTTATAGCATGGCATTGATTGAGTACAGTCGGACGATCAAAAACTCCGGAAAAACAACTTACACTGACACAGATTTTAAGCTTCCACAGGTTTTAAAAACCGATAACAATAACGCTAAAAAATATTTGCCTGTTAATTTCAAAATCTTTATTTGTTTGGTTAATAACCGTGATTTGTAGCAGCCGTATTTCGAGTTTCGAAGCATTTAGTGAAGGGGGACCAAATCCGCGGAGGGAAGAGCAATCCGCTAGTGGATTTGGTCCACGGGGACACGATGTTGCAAAGTCGCTTACACGACAAAATTTATTCATGCCGTACGTTAAATTCCGTGAAGTGTAATTGGGGCTAAAGCGTAAAACTATCGAACGCGCATCACCTCTTCTGGGGATTTATCATCTACAATCTGCGACTGTTGACCAGCCGACCTTCTCTTCCGTCTCGCGTTTGCTTGGTCACCTGTCCCAGTGGTCATAGTTCTGGCTTTCTCTGCAGCCACCACCGTTGATGACACTTCTCTCTTTTGCTCCGGGTCCATGTTTTTATCAACCAAATTTTTAAGTGCTTCTCGATTCCCGTCTCTGTTATCTTCGTTACCTCCAAGGAGTGAGTCGCGGTAGGTTAATTCCAGAGCCTGAAGAAAATTAGCAAAAATGATTAAATTTTACAATTCCTTGTACTATACTCCACTAAATATATCCTACGGCTATACAATTGCTACACGACTATTGTTAACCAGCAAGCAGTGAATCTCGGCTCTGATTGCTTGGAATGCTTTTTATTCTTCTGCTATTTACTTTTTCCAACTATATCATATTTATATGTGCATATATACAATACCATATCTGCAATGCACTAGTACATGTAACACTGCCTTTTCAATTACATTTCTTGATTTCCGTTGCCATTATCTTCTTTCTTTTCTTCAGATATCCTTTGTCACTATCTTTGTTTTTTTCATTTAGCTTTCTTTCGTGTCATTGATTAAACTTTACTTATATCTTATAAACTAAATTGTAATCCAGTGGCCTGCCCTTGATTAGTTTTAACTATAAGCAGGCCAGTGGAATTGTAATGAATGTAAGTCTTTACTTTGTCAATAAAAACCTTGAAATCTTGAAACCTTAACTACAAAACAGAATGAATCAGTTGTGTTTCTTACAGAAACAATCCTACATATTTTACTTTTTGCATCAGAGAGCTCTTAAAAGCAAGTAAACAATTTTGCCAGTTCTCGATCACTTTCCACATTGAACATTCCTTCTGATTTAATCAAGCTAGTGTGATGGTTAAAAAACGTTGAAAAAACCGTTCCGTATGGTAAGAATAATCATGAAAGGTTTTGTGAGTAAGTTATCACAAAAAGGTAGTGGTACACAGCAATAACACAGAGCCTTGTTACGCATGTCAGTCACAACTCCTGTTAGAGTAGATAAAACTGAGTTGACTGATGCAATTCTGGTTTAACGCGTGTTACTATTTGGCTTTCGACTGGAATCCATTCAACAGTAGGAAACAAAGGAGAAAAGAGGAGAGGAGAGAAGAGAAGAGAAAAGAGCAGGAGAGAAGAGAAGAGACGAGAAGAGAAGAGAAGAGAAGAAAAGAAAATTAAAAAGAGAATTAAGAGAAGAAAAAAGGGAAGAGAGCAGAAGAGAAGAGAAAAATCAGTGAGACAACATATTAAAGCGTACCTCATCCACGTATTTTTTGCGCTGTTGCTTTATCACTTCCGTGGCGTTTTCATTTTTCTCTCCACTTTTTTCATACTCTTTTAGGATCATTCCCGCGCGCGCTAAAAAGCAAAAAGGGAGGTGGTGTTAAAACAACTTTTGATTGGTACGGCCAAGTTTTCACAGAAATTCACTTCGCACTAGCATATTTTGAAATTTGGCGAAAATTGGTGGTTATATTTAACGCTCCAGTTTGCATCTAATTCGATTCCCATAATGTAAAAAATCAGGTCAGGTTATATACATGTTTAGAAAAATTTTTTTTTTTCGTTTGTTTTAAACTACCAGTTAACTTTTATACCATTTTTGATACCTTAACCTATTTGGCGTTTTTATGTATCCTTAAAAATATTTTGATTCAAATACACTGTCCATAGATATCGATGTAAACACTAAGTTAATTAGTTTGACACTGGAGTACAACAAAGAATTCCTCTAGAAAGCTATTGAAATAACCTTGAAACACCATGCCAATTGAAATCTAGATTTTTTAAAGAGCTACGTATACAAAAAGCTTTTTTACAGCATATTTTGTGTAATATGTGATGCAGTTTTGTGGCCAAGTTTATCATTTAATGAATCGTTAAATACTTATTAATATTCCCAATATCCTTTGATTGCAAGGCCACGCTCGAAGCTTTTTAATTATATTGTCTTTATATATGCCACAATTGGAAGTTTTATGATTGGAGCGGTATAACCTTTTTCTTTTGGAGGTAGCTGGGTTTAGCTTTCGTTTTCACGAATCTCCTTAGGAATTGCTAGACTACCACATACTAGATCTACATTATGTGAAGAAGTTGGGTAAAACTCTTTAGTATATACCAGCAAGGCTACGCCCGATTTGGTTGGTTTAGGAATAGTAGATGTGAGACAATATTTACCTCCGAAACAAAATGGCTGACGGAAGTAGTCCCTTCGCGACAGTTTCGGACCACGATATTGAAAAAGTTTGCTTTAAAAACACAGGGTATTTTTAAAAAACAGCCTAAACAATTTAACTGTTTTACGCCATTTACGACATTTTGTAGTTTACAAATTGTCAAAACACGTCTGTTACAATGTTAGGCTGCTCTCATGTGAGTCTCGCCACGCTCAGTGATTCAAGTAGTAAAAGTGTTTTTTTTTTCTTAAAAATCTTTCGTTTTCTTGAAAGGAACAGTTTGCTCGCCGGTATATACTAAAACACTTATTCTATTCAACTTCGTTGGATAGTGTATGTGTGATAATGGGGGAGAGCAACATCACTTTCCCGGTCAATTTCATACATGATCATGGCGAATTTGACATGACTGGTATCCCAGTATCTAAGCTAGAAACTCACTTTTGCGCTGTAAATTCTAGTAGTGAGCAGCTTGGAGTCCTTTCAAACCATGTGACGCCATAAATCGCTAATGTATGTTTTGAATTTTATTCGCACAGAGTACACTATTTTGAAAGCTTTTTTCACGGACTTAAAATGGTCAGGTAAGCACTTTTGTCCATTTGCAGTCAAAAAGAAATGTTGGAAAAGCCATTAGAGCAATCAAATTATCGATAAAACAAAATGGCTTTAAGATCACTTTAACCTCACCTATCGCCCCTTGCCTGTCTCCACTTTCTCCTAGATCTTCTTCCTTTTCAAAAAGTTCTGTTAAGACTTGAGCGTTCAGTTGTTTTCTGCGTACGACCAATTCAATGTCCGATTTGGCTGACGCACCGTGGATGTTAGTTGCAAGCAGGACTACAGTCAAAGAGTTTCCTTTCTCTTCATCACCTAAAACCAACGAAATTAGAGTTTGTTGTCTTGCATAATTGCTTTTGTTTATTTATTTTTTACCAAAGCAACCGATGATATGCATTTTCGCGCGCTCTTATTGGCTCCTGCGTGATATCCATGGTTAGAATATACCAAATAAATGAATAGCTTTTTTCGCGCGCTCTGATTGGTTCCCGTATCTCTTGATATCCATGATTAGTATATACCAAATAATTGAACAGCTTTTTTTCGTGTATTCTGATTGGCTCCCTTTATCCCTTGATACTTATATTAGTACTTAACAAATAAGTGAATTTTTTTCGTGCACTTTGATTGGCTCCCGTATCCCTTGATACTTATATTAGCACTTAACAAATACATGAAATGAACGCTTCAGCAAAACCTTTAAGCACAAATCAAAGGGATCTGTGAATGAGCCGTGGATACTATTTGGATACAGTTTGGAACCATTTTGAACGGAGGGGGTATTTATGGAGAAAATTCGACTAGAACTTAATTTTACTCTGTAGAAATACGTACAATACTTGTGTCGTTTCTTGCACTTTTTTAAATAACATTGAACAACATGAACAAACACGTCATGAAAAAGTCACTGCTATTATAGATGCTTTTTAGTGCTTTGTAGTTCTTATTTTGAAAAAATAAACACTCCCTCCATACATTCTCACTTAACTCTCTTGAAAAGTTGGTACGGGTGCTCGACGAACTTTAAGGGTACAAAATGAGATCTCGCGTACCTTTTAGGGTCCCCGGCTTTTTTTACCTTTTAGAGACAAATAAATGGCGTTCTATGCAAGTTTACATCAAAAGTCGTCGTTAATTAAACGGGTTGTACCTTTTAGGGTATGAAATCGACCTCTCTGCAAAAATTTAGAGTCATTTTCTAATCCGTCCGTCAAGCACCCTACCCACTTTTCAAGGAAGTGTCCCCCCTCCCCAACCCTCCCCCGGCATTTTTTTTTACCTTACTTTAGAGTTATTTTCTAATCCGTCCGTCAAGCACCCCACCCACTTTTCAAGGGAGTGCCCCCCTTCCCCCTCCCTCGGCTTATTTTTACCTTGTGGCAGAGTAATGTTTTCAAAAGTACTGGATTCTGTTTTTGCTGTTAAGGCTTTGTACTGTTTCCTTTCAGTTTTCTTGTTTTGCGACAGAACGAACAACTGAAATCTCAGTGGACCATCTTCTGGATCTTCATAGAAGCCATCCTTGGTGCTTATGGTGAATTGGGTTGTTAACGCGTCTCCTTCAAGCACATTGCTCATCAGAGTACCTAGATATTATTGGGAAATTATATAAATTGTTTTTGCGATTCCCGTTTTCATGGTCATTTTCGTCTGTTGTAGGCATTGTTCTCGTCATTGTCTTGATCGGCGTCAAGGTCAGGGTCAGGCGGGGTCAAGGTCAGGGTCAGGACGATTGTTATCGTCATTGTCTTGACCAGGGTCAAGGTCAGGGTCAGGGTCGGGATATTTGTCATTGTGTTGACCGGGGTCAAGGTCAGATTCAGGGTAAGGATCATTGTCTTTGTCATTGTCATTGTCTTGACCAGGGTCAAGGTCAGGGTCAGGGTAGGGATCATTGTCTTTGTCATTGTCTTGATCGGGGTCAAATTCAAAGTCAGGGTCGGGATCATTGTCATTGTCTTGATCGGGGTCAAGGTCAGGGTCAGGGTAGGGATCATTGTCATTGTCATTTTCTTGATCGGGGTCAAGGTCAGGGTCAGGGTAGGGATCATTGTCATTGTCATTTTCTTGATCGGGGTCAAGGTAAGGGTCAGGGTCGGGATCATTGTCTTTGTCTTGACCGGGGGTTAAGGTCAGGGTCAGGGTATGGATCATTGTCTTTGTCATTGTCAATGCTTGGTCATTGTTGTTGTTGTTGTCATTGTCTTTGTCATTGTCAATGCTTGGTCATTGTTGTTGTTGTTGTCATTGTCATTGTCATTGTCATTGTCATTGTCATTGTCATTGTCATTGTCATTGTCATTGTCATTGTCATTGTC
>JAOBAT010120866.1:0-13466 GCA_026413305.1 Hydrozoanthus tunicans
GTCAAATATTGTAATAGTTGTATTTTTATTTTCTTTTTAAAAGACTTTTTTGAAAGTAATTTGGTATTTAGGGGTACAGAATTCCACAATCTAACTCCAAATCGAGAGAACTTCCAAATAATAATCAGAAAATACAGTATGCCTTATTTTGTAGGCTAGCTGTTCAATGTAGACCATAATTCTGGCTGGCTGTTTTTGGCACGAACAGATTGTACATTATGGCAAGAAAATATAGGTTAACGCTTCTCATCTCTCAACTGCAGTCATTTTGAGGTGATGAAATCAGGTTTAAATCTGATCTTACAAGCAGTCATCCATTTTCTGATTCCCCCTTTATAGAATCACTTCATCTTAAATTGCAATTGAAAATTAAATTTGCTAGAAGAATCACAAATTTGCCAACTATCACTGGCAGCTACTTTGAATAATGTAGTGTATGCTTTTAGATGTGAAAACATTTGAGGTCTAGTATTAGGGACAAAAAGACAATTTTAGTTTCCAGCCTTAAACTGGAAGTTTAGTAATCAGACGGTTGCGGGTTCGATTCCTGTCAGTGACTCAGAATTTTTTCTGATCACTAAAACTTGAGAGGCGATTTCCTTCATTCTTTAAATTAATTATGTTCTACACTGTTCTACCAGTATCATATAAGGGGTTGGGTTCTCCAAAGGCTGGCCAACTTCAATCATCGATTAAAACTAAAATTCAAGTAGTAATTCTTTTTTTTTAAAGAAAAGCATACAGTTCCCAAAAACCACCATTTAACAGATTTTCCTTGAAAAACCTTGTCAACTAAATTACGTTGGGTTAGTGTAAAATGACCATGAACAATTGGGCCAAGGATTCACACTTGCAAACTTACATTATGATTGTGGCAGAACTCTACGGCCCTCAGCACCTGCCACATGACCTTCTTGGTAGTAAGATCATCCAGACCATTGGGGTAACGCTCTAGATCATCCAAGACAGTGTGGTCGACAAACTCAAACACAAGAAACAATCGCTTTTTCCGTCTGAAAACTTCTATCAAGTTCACTAGGTTGTCATGTCTTAGTTGCTGTAAAACATAAATTAAAATGTTATCAAAGAAGTGTTTTTAGTGCAATTAATGTCTTCATTTGTTAACCAACTGAAGCTGTCGGAGGTAAAAGTGAGAATTTTTCAGAACAAAAATTGTGATGTTCAAACTATTTTTTTAAAGTTCTTAAGAATTTCGAACAATCACTCAAAACAATAAACTGTAGGTCTGAGCCAAATTAGCCTATCAGACATTGTTTTCGTTGTTGTCATAAGGCTCGCTTTGAGAATGCTGAAATGAAACTCATTAAAACTGATGAACATAAATGGTACAGATATTGGGCACCCTGACGTTCTTTTAGTTAGCTAGAACATTATAATACTACATGAATTCTAAAGTCAATAAAGGTTTTAAGTTAGAAGATGATATGGTTTTTATATTCATTTAATTATGTTAGATCTTGAAATAGACCAATTTCGATATTTTCAAATTCTTACTTGGATATGAGGCTCTGGGGAATAAAACAAAAGAAAACGCATTTGCATCAAAAAATGAATAATATATTTCTTTTGTTTATATCCCTAAGCCTCGTATCAACGAAAGAATTTTAAAATATTAAAATTGATCTCATAAACTGGTCTACAACTAAGAACAAACTGGTTCAAGGAAAATTGGACCAAGGGGAAAAACTGAGCCACAATTGTACATAAACTACTTCAGACACACAGTGGTTTACAGTTTAAAGGGTAGAAGGTAAATTTGCAAACATTTCAGTCTAGTGAAATAGTGAAACTAACTATATTGTTCTTTAAAACATCAGGAGTAGCTTTCAGTTGTGCCAGTTGTGCAGGAGTTATGTGGATGACTTGACATAATTAGCACAAGTTGAGCACTAAAAAAATCTGCAATGACAAAGTGACATTCTCCTCTGATAACCATAGAGTTTATCCTGTCATAACAGAGCACAAGTGGAACTGCTACTGGATCAGTACACTCGACCTGATGGGGATGCTTTTCAAAGCAAGAAAAAAAAAGTAGAAACCTTCATTTTTTTTATTTCATTTTTTCACCAACCAGGCACACAGTCATAGTCAATATGGTCTTAGCAGGCCAGGATGTTTGACAGATATTAAAATATGTGATTTAGATATTAGATTTAGATTTGTGATCAAAATTTACATAACCAAAAATTGTTTCCAACAGTTTCTGAAATCTCCAGGCCTACTGAGCTAAATGAACAAAAGATATAGAAATCTTAAACTAAACTTAATAAAAAAACAAAACCTGTAAGGATTATGAACAGACACACAACAAACAAGATCTTCTATAGTTTACTTTTTTGTTGAGATGCTTGGCTTTTTTCACAAACAGAAGCTTAAGTAATGGTCCAAGTAAGAACTAGGGAGGTCAACGGCAATGGCATGCAAAATGGTGCTAATTGTGACATTGTTAAACTGCTGATCTGATTGGCTAAGCTTTAAAAATTGACAGTATCTTCATGAATAAGCTTATGTATTTGTTTCCAGTACACTCATTCAATCCTTCTTAGTTGAAACATTTCTATTTTAAAATTTAAGAAAAATTCCATGTGGGGAACATTGAAAGTTAAAAGGTTTTCTTTGCTTTTGTTCTTGAGTTCTATGATTGGCTAAATTATTGTAGCACAAAAGAAACATTGCTTTAAAATTGAGTTTTGCTGCTTTTTACTTTAAAACTATGTTATACACAAATTGATGTGTTCGCAGTATAAAAATTTAAACATTCTGGCGTGGGAAAAGTGAAATGCCGCAGAACAATGGGAGGCTCCCTAGTTCTTAGGCAGACCATTACTTAAAACCAATAGTTGTTTTCAATTGAGAAATAAGACAAGCAGTTGAATGTTCTTGATTGATGTCAAAATTCATACACAATATCAAAAAATTTTATGTCTTATGTGAAGAGGTATTCGATGAAGCTTACAGCACAGTTGCCAACTAAATAATTATTATTGTTTGATCTAGAACATTTGGATTTCAAGGCTTTGCACAGCAGAAGTGTTTTTAATGTACTTATGTACTTAAAACCAGAACACCTATATTGTAGCAACCAGCAAGAATAAATAAAAACAGGTGTTTATCAATGAATGCAAAACATGCATGCTGTTAACAGAAATTATTAACTTTACTTGGACTGGAAGGCATCAAGTTGAGGTTATGGCTCTGTTTTTAAATTTATTTTTATTTTTGTTTGTGTCAAGCCTTTGCACATACCCAGGCCACAAGTATTTTAACTGTTCTAAAAACCAAGATGGTGAACAAGGCAGCGCGATATAATTTTAATTTGTACAAGTTTATGTACATGCATTATTTTCAGCTTTTATGACTCAAATCTCTTCAAAATCTGAGAACTGGGGCCATCTTAATGTTATAAGTAAAATGCATTTTTGAGCATCATGTCATGTCATGCTTTAGTTCTGTGTTAGAAAGTAAGAATAAGAACAACCACAGGCCAATATGATCATGGGCTCACATTCGTTGCCTGTGCTCATACAATTCAGTTATAATACTCCCACTTCTGGGGATAAAAATGGATTGAGCTGCATGTATCATCACAAGCCCTTTCCTAATAGCTAATTCACGGTAATTATGACTGGCTACCCCTTTCTTGCCAGTATCTTTTTAATGAGTTAGCAGTTAATAATGGGATATTTTTGTCATTCCGAAAGTACTCAGAGACAGACATAAATCAAAAGTATTTTTCTTACAAACATAATATCATACTGACAACCCCTGAAAAATTTAAGCTGTTTCTTTTCTGCTTGCATCTTGCCATACCATGCTTTTTTGTTTCTAACCTATTTAACTCGATAATTTACGCCTTATCAACTGACCATATACAATATACACATGGTGACAAATGCTAAGTCCGAGACAGTCCAGCATGCGATCTGAGCCAGAGACTTTGGAACGCAATGAATATTCTGAGACATTACAATATGAAAATTGGAGACCAAGACTAAAAATATCCAGCTGCCAAACAAATTTCAAGCAAAACAGAGATTTTGAGTACTTCTGGAAATGGTGAGAAAATATCTGAGACAGCAAGATGGAGAAAAAATAAAAAATACGAGGCCCCAAGGTATGATGAAAAAATGATGAAAGTTCAAGAAGGGAAGATTTGCTGCTCCTTTCAGTTGATTCTCAAGGCCAGTTTACAATAAAAGTTGATTATTAACATAGCTTGGAACGGGTATGGTACTGTTTACACACGTTCTTTTTGAGGGTCCGGTACTGCTTGAGCCCACCATAATGACAAATTAACATTTATTGGTTCTCATAATAAACATGTATTAACATATTAGAAATTCTAGATACAAATGTATGAAAAAAACTAACCTAAACGAAATAACTGAAACAGTTGTGATGAACAAGTCATGAAGCGTTTGGATCACTAGTTTACAAGTAAAAAATGTAACATGCCCTTACACTGACGGGGGTAGGTGAGTTGGAAAGGTAGGCACCCCCTCAAAGGATAATTTTTCGTAAAAGTTTGAAACCTAAGCAGAAATCAAACTTTAGAGAAAATACCAGATAGCTGGAGCCAGCACTGTCTTTAATTATTTGCAGCATGTGTTGTAAAGTAAACCGCTGTACCAAAAACATAGCTGGCCCAGAAAAACTTAAGGAGTTTGGTACCCAAAGAAGCTTTGAGCGTTTACTCAGTGCACCGAGAGAAAAAAGAACGGTCACGGAACCAAATTTATCCGATCTGTTCCCAAAAAGGACCATAACCATATGCTGATAAAACATGATTGGATAAAAATGGAACGGATAAAACGTTGTGTACACGAGGAGATTCATCCGATCCATTCTACTTTTTATCTGATCCGTTTCACTATTTTCATGTAGTATAAACGGGCTCTCATTTACAGATTTGATTTTGTTTTTCTTTAGGAGAGATGGAATCTGTATATGCAAAATTTACATAAACTCGAATACACTTTGGTTATCATAATGCTCCTATCATTTATATAAGGGGTGAAGGCCAACAAAATATGTTGCTCAAATCTTAAGCATGCAAAACAGAGATTGTAAATGAACAAACAAAACTTGTTTTCTGAAGTGTTTCAAAATGCAATTCGAAAATTATAAAAACACTGTATTTTGAAGAACTAACCAACTGAAAAACACAGAATGTGAAAGAATTGCAAGCATTACTTAAGACCTGTTCTTCTACATATATAGTGTACTAACCGGAATATCATGGATATCTGACATATCTCAAAGGTCCCAACAGATTAACAAGTTGATTATATCTATAGACGCACAATAAAAAACCACTCAAAAAACTTGTTTCATATATGGATATTTGCAGTGTGCATCAGCATAGCTTCATCGTATCTCTAAATATAAACGACTGAACACATTAAGGACTGCTTTCGTCCACCTTCTTTATATACAAAGAACGAAACCGAAGAACAAACGAATTGTAAAGACAATAAAATACTTGTTTGTACGTCAAAAGTAGCCAGTGCCACAACAACTAAAGTACTTTATGCCTTAAAAGACATTTTTTTCCGTGTTTGAAATAACGACGCAAAACATGATCCTTGATATGACACTGAGCTAATAATTCTGGTAAACTAACACGGGGATGGTAATACAAACTTCAAGTATCCAAAGACGGGTTGTAAGAATATTGTCTTAAAATAGCAAAGATACAAGGAAATAACCAAGTAACTTTAAGCGCTGATTATTGACAAAAGCTTTTTCTGGATTCAGAATGCGATTAAGCTGAATCTACATTTCACTCGGACTGTGTTGGTCGAGATCAAATGGGTTAATTAATTTGCCTATTCAAGCAGGAAAGCGAGTGTCGTACCCGACCGATGCAAGCGTATACATGTAATTTTAACTTGATATTCAAGGTCATCGTGAGGATGTTTACAATTTGTGTTAATAAAAGCGTAAAAAAGAGAATTAAGAAGAGGTGATTTACTTACCTTGAGCATTCGAATTTCTCGCAGGGCAATTTTCTTGACCATTTTGTCATCTTCGGACTCAATAAACTTTTTAATCGCCACAATCTGGTTTGAATCTTTGTGCCTGCATTTCATAACCATCCCATACGAGCCTTCCCCAACAAGGCCTAAATTCTCGTATTTTTCCATGAAATACGATTACGCCAAAGCCATACGAGTGTTTTGGTCGTTTGTTTTGGTTTCCAGCAGTCCAACTACTGAGAAATCCCTCAGCGTACAATAACACGGCTATTTGAAAGCCTTTTACGTTTTACGCGCGAATACCGAACAACCAGCATCGACTGTTCAAACTTAAGGTGTTGGTTCGTATTTTTAATTTAAGCGATCATTGAAAACGTAGATCTTTTCTGTATAAGAACAATCGCAGTAAAACTTTTGAGAGTCCTTTGTTCTCCAGTATTATTCAATAACTCCTAAATCTCGAAGGTGAGCAGACGGTTAGGCGAACAGAAATCTTGACTCGACACGAAGCGTGCAAAGCAGGCGGCCACAAACCAATTATCTGCAACAAACCAAAGCAGTTGTCGATGTACTGGCACAAAATCCAATGTCCGTTTTGAAACCAAAGCAAACAACTTAGGGAAAGCGAAGGAGAGCAGACCAAACGACTTCAATTCCTCAATGGACGCGAAAACAAGAGAAGTAATTTGATATAAGATTCAGTCTGTCTGTTTGATTCAAGGTTAAGTGAACGACTAATGGTACTTTCCTTAAGTACTTAAAGAAATCGTAGCATCGATCTGCTTCCAAATGATGAATCCAAAACGATGATTGAGTACGCAATCATTTGCAAATCCGAAACACCAAGTTTGTTGGTTTCGATGTCGTATTCTTCGGCCAAGGCAAGTGAATCCAAAATTATACCAACAGCAACAGATGTTGACACTGTCTAGTTCTCCACTACCACACGATAATCACCTGCAGCAAACTACTAATAACACTTACGAGTGTGTCCTGTAACTTTAAAACCCAAATAATGTACAAATGAGGCGTTATAATAGTTGGCACTTTTCTCTCGTTCCTCAGCACTCATTTCAAATCACACGTCGCCCGCTCATGGCTTGTTGCCATGACAACTCTTTATTTTGAAACACTCGACACCAGTCTTCTTGACCGCCTAAAAAGCGCGACCACCGATGAGCGCAAAAAAAAACTTAGCTTTTTGTTATCTTTTTGTTATTCAATTTTGAAACAGACAAAAAGTTCTCGTGTCGTAGAAAGGCAATTTTCTTCTTTTTAGGTAGGTTTGAAGTGCCTAATTTCTGCAAGAACTTGGAAAATGTTATGACTACGCCTTTTAATACGGACAACATTTGGCGGTTATTACGTTTAAAGAAAATTAGCTAGCGCTCCTGGCAGAAAGGGCAATTTGCGGTATAGAAATTGCGATTTAAATAGCAAAACAATCCGCAGGTGCATCTGAGGCATAGCTTTAAAACCTAGGAATTAATTTTAGACTCAACAAGCGCAGTTTAGTTTTGCAACGAAAAATTAGCGAGTCTATAGTTTAGCTTCTACCTGCCAACGGAAACCAGAAATTTTTTTTGGGACCCTCTTCAAACATACAGTTATGCTTATTTCCTATGTATTAGTCAGGCGAAGAGCACAAGATTAGAATTTGCGCTGATTATTCTATAAGAATAGTTTTCTGAGAACGAGTTTTAAACTTGCCCAAAAATCAAGAACAAGCTATAAGAACAATCAAGTCTCGGCTTCAGATGCAACTGCAAGTTTTCCCGAAAAACACAGCACATTACGTCATTACATGTGCCGTTTCACTACAGGTCTTTCGGCAGTTAGAAACACTGGGTGAGCAGAGAAGAAAATTAAAACTGTGTCGCACGTCAATAACACGGCAATAATAAAAATATGTTGTAGACTGAATAACAATAACTGAATAATAAAGATAACTGACATAATGAAACAAGGCAATTTTAGAATAATTCAGTGACGCTCAAACTGTTCTTTTATTAAAAGAAGTGTGTAACCGACGCACATCGAATGACGAAATCATTTTGTTTCGATGATTCGAGTGAGGCCTTCCCACTGAAAAACGGTGAATCCTATAGAGACCCTTGTTGATGCAGCCTGCGTAGTTGGCGGTTTTATTACAAAGACAAAAAGTTCGAAAATTCGGGCGCCATGTTTTCATTTACAAACGTTGCCCCAAAGTAGGCAAAGTTACTTCAATTTGTTAGAATAACAACTGGGGCTTCTTTTAAATTCTGAGCAAAATTACTTGGTGCTGATTGAGCGCTGGTATAGTTCAAAGTTTTCGAAAGATTTTCCGAAATTTTTTTTAAAATTCTTAAAATGTCTTAGCATTTTTGAAGATTTGCGAACACTTCCGAATTTTTCCCGAAAATCTTTGAAGTTCATGAAAATGCATTAGAAACGTTTCACATAAAATCGTTTCCAAAGATTCACGGCTAAATGTTTCTAGAGATTGCAAAGGTTTTCAAACAAAATTAACAAAAACAACAAACAACAACAAAATTAGTTAAGCAACGCTTGCTCTAGATGTTAAAAATATGTAATCTTGTTTCTATTCTAAAATTAATGCATTAATTATTTTTAGAATATAGACACTGATGAAATACCGTAATTTTTCCTTTTACTCAAAACTCATATCTTCATCGCGCGCAGTGGAGATACTATTTTTATCTTTTACGTGTGAGGATGTTGTTGTCACTATGGTTACGAACATGATTAACCAAATACAACAGAGCATCCTGTGCGGTTGGTTTTTGAAAAAAAAAATGTCTCTTGTTGGAATTTCGTGTTTTAAACTCGAATTTCTCGGAAAGTCAGCGCGATAGGAGGATTTTTTAAAATATCGTTTTAATACTCAGTTAAAGATTTTGTTTTACAAAAGTTTATTTAGGGTTCAGTTCCCCTTTAAGGTTCAGTTGTTGCAAACTAAGCCATTACATAACCCAGTCTTACGTTAAACACAATTTGGCTACCAGTTATTTATGGTAAACCACTTAAACTTGCTGCAGTAATTCTTCTAGCGCTTCTACGAGTAACAGCGCTAAATTTGTGATATTTATGTGCTGTTGTTCTTCAGTGGGACAAGCGCAAGCAAAACCAGACCAGCTTCAGAGTAATGTTGAGAGGTTTTTGCCGTTGTTGAAAACCTGCAAAAGTTAATTGGTATTAGTAATTTGAAAGACAAATACGAATAAAGAGGGAACAAAAATGAGTTTTTTTTTTCAAAAGGCATTAACGGGCTCATGCTTTTTGAAAAACACACGAGTGCAAATTATTTCAAAATTGAACGAGGGAAGTCGTGTGATTACAAAACTACTGAGCAAGTATAGAGTTTCTGAAGAAGAAGATAGAAGTTACTATAGTCGAGGCTGAAGTCATAACCTTAGTCGTCATCGTAATCGTAAGTATAATCGTAATTGTTATTTTTGTCGTAGTCGTAGTCGTGGTCGTAGTCGAAATATGTAGTAGCAATAGTCTTTGTCGTCGCAATTGTACTAGTCGTAGTCGTTGTGATATTCGTAATCGTGGTAGTCGTAATCGTAGTAGTCGTAATAGTTGCGGTAGTCGCAATCGTAGTAGTCGTCGTGGTAGTCGTAATCGTAGTAGTCGTCGCGGTAGTCGGAATCGTAGTAGTCGTCGTGGTAGTCGTAATCGTAGTAGTCGTCGTAATCGTAGTAGTCGTCGCGGTAGTCGTAATCGTAGTAGTCGTAGTTGTCACAGTCGTGGTAATTGTAGTCTTCGTAGTAGCCGTACTCCAATCGTAATAGTCGTCGCAAGTCATAGGAAACGTAACCGCACTCCAAGTCGTATATGAGGTCGTAATTATGGCGTAGTGGAAGTCGTAGTTGCACTGTAGTAGAAGTTGTAGTCAAAGTCGTAGTGGTACTCGTAGAGTAAATTGCACTGAACAACTATTATTGCCCTGAATTAACTCTCTTTGCACTATGTTGTATGTTTAAGAAAAACAGCACTGCTCTTTTTTTAATAAACAACTACATATCCAACGAAAACTCACGACCCCCTCAAAGTTCAAAGGTACCTCGGACTCGTCTTTAACGAACGATTGGCTAAAAAACATGATGTTTTTGGTCACTGCAACTGTAGCACAGTTCGACTTGTTGGCCGTGCAGTGCTGACGAGCCATCTGAAGTGATCAATGGCGCGATTTTTAATATTCTGTCTCAATTCAAACAAGCCATATAAGCCTCGTTTTGGGTAACATATTGTTTTGGAAGTTAAGCTAGTAGGAATGATTTGAGTGGAGGCAACAGAATGTTAATTTTCACGCCATTTATGAATAAGCTTAAGGGTCTACAAATCACATTCGGTAACAGACACCGAAAGAATGGCTCAAGTGTCAAAGGATATTGAAACACATTAAACAGGTTCTCAAATCCTCAAAGTTACAGCACGCCAACATAACTTACTAAAAATTTATTTTCAATGAGGTTCTTCGTCCGAATTCCGGGCATCGTATCCTGTGTCTCTACAAACAAAAATTAGTTAGTAATCTCTTGTTTGGAATAGGCCTTATGCATGTCTACGTCAAACACCACCAAGCCTCGCTTTCGAATCACGAAAGTTTGAATATTTCATACATCAAATCCCAAAGTGAACACGGTTTGCACGTGGAAAACGCTCACACCTATTTCTTGAATACGAGGTATTGGGGTAAAATTGACTAGTTTGACGTCAACACGCATAAGGCCTATCGAACAGTTTTTTTTTTCTTTGGTAAATGGTTTAAACCCAGGAGTACCAGTAGATCATATGGTGAGATCGTCCGGGTTAGTGTCGTCCTGAGAAGGACTGTAGATCATATGGTGAGATCGTCCGGGTTAGTGTAATCCTGAGAAGGACTTTTGTCTGTGTGAGTGACTGACGTTTCGACAACCTGGGCGGAAGTCGTCTTCAGAGTCAAGTGAGGAACAGTGTGTCAGTTGAACACTAATATATAGTCTGGCAGGCGAATACCTATTGGTCGGTTAAGTTGTAATGTGATTGGTTGTGGGATTAAAGTTATGTTGCGTGATAGGTACAACGTCAGTGACTTACAACGACAACAGTCCTTCTCAGGACTACACTAACCCGGACGATCTCAATAAGCGATTTCTTCCTCATCTAAAAAGCAATCTATAAGAGCAGCAAACCTTTCCTCACAGAAGAAACTACTCCTTCATTTTTTTCTTAACCCAAGCAGGCTAGGTTAAAATCAACCAGTTTTGAACAAGCCAGCCACTCCAGCTTAGTAGGAGAATCTGTAGTAAGGATGATTTAAAAGCATTCAGATAAAAAACCTAATCGCTTACCCGTTCCCAATGGCAGATTGGCTCGAAGGTTCAATCACGTTCTTTTGGTTTGTTTCTTCATCTTTTCTTGGAGCAAGGGTATTAACAAGTGCATCTGTAACAAGATAAATATGGATAGCTCGTTCAGAAAGTATTGTAGGAAGTGTGCATTGAGTTTGTGGTGTTTGGAAATCCATAAGTAACCACGAGTCTCTGCTAGCTTGAAGGACTTTTTAATAATAATAACAATAATAATAATAATAATAATAAAGATTTAAAGTGCCTTTTTCTAAGGAATTCAAAGACTGAAGACTTATTTACAATAAATTGTCATGAAAGATAAATATTTAAAATTTTAAACTGATGAAATAAACTTTTCTTGAATAAAAAGGTTTTCAGTTTTCGTTTAAAATCCTTAAGGATTCTAGTGTTTCTTAAATCTGTCGGAAGCTCATTCCATAATCTAGGGCCGGAAAGAGAAAAAGCGCGATCTGCTGTGCGTTTGTCAGCCCTGGAATTGATTTTTGGAACAGTTTGGGAGATATTTCCTTGGGAACGGAGACCAGGGCGGGAGGAAACGCGGCGATGAATAAGTTCAGTCAGATATAAAGGGACAGTATGGTTAATAGACTTGAAGGTTAGGGTAAGAAGTTTATGTTCAATTCTAGCCTGAACCGTTAACCAATGGAGTTCCTTGATAATTGGCGTGATAGTTGAATATGAAGTTCCCCTTCCGTAAGATAAAATGTTTTAGAACTGAAATTACTTCAAGACCAAAAGACGCTGGCCTATAAGACAACTAAAATAAGGAAGGAAAACGCCAATTCAAACAAGGAAAAAACACGTCAGCAAAAAAAATTTAAAAACTTTCTAAAAACTTGCATTAAGAAGTGATTCCAAACCGTAAATATTTATACTATCGAGATTGTTTGAAATAAAGTATTTCCGTTCCCAACATGGCTAATGTTGTCTAATATTTAAAAAAAATATTTAGAGGAAAAACAGAATAAAGAACTGTTACTAATATGAACCATTAAGTGCACCAATCAGACGGTCTTGCTCAATCGATGAGTAGCTTAACCTCTCAGTCGCTGCCAGTTTGTCAACACCTAAGTTCTCCTTACGTCTTACGGACGAATGCGACGTTAGGTAATGAGAAAATAGTAGCTGATCATTCAAAGTAAATTAGCTAAATAAGCTAGCTAAATTCTTCTCGAGAAACAAAAAGGAATTGCAATAGTTATTTGTGGCTCCTCATAGGACTGGTGCTTATCAATAGTGTTAAGCGGATGAGAGTCTTTGACTCCCCCTGGACAGGAAACTAGTCTATCTCACTTAAGCCCTCAGCAGAAATGGTACTCGTTTATACAGCTAAGTCGACTGGAGAAAAGTCGGGTAAAGTATCTTGATCAAGAACACTGACCGGGCTCGAACTAGCGACCCTAGGATTACAGGTCGAACACGCTAACCACTCGGCCACTGCGCCGCTGAAAACCAAAGTAAACTACTGCAGATAAAAAGCGAGATTCTCTTATACTGATAATATGAAAAGTATAAGCTCTGGTCGGAAGAGTTTAGGAACACGAAATTTGACGTAACTGGAGATGGAAAGGTCCAAAGAATTTTCTAGAGAAAAGAATTGATAGGGCAAGCGTACCTGCAAACGCTAGAGATTTCCAGTACTTCTTGTGTACCTTGATAACATTTGCTAATGACTGCATGACACTGAAGAAAGGTGGAAGAACTATCTTAGTATAAACTGGAATAGATTCACAGCAATAAAACAACGGAGGAACGATTTCTGTCAGGTTTGGTCATGGATTTTTGAAGTATATGAAAGACTAGAAACGCAGGAGCCTTACAAAAGGATCCTTGTCCGGTAGTATTACTTTTACTACCATTATTATTATTGTTACTATCATTTTTCTTATTATTAATACTATTATTATTATTGTTAATATTATTACTGTTATGGTTACCATTAAGGTTGCCATCATCATCATCAAAAGCAGTAGTAATAGCAGCATCATTATCATTATTAGTCCGTCCCACTTAGACCACAGTTTTTTCACCATTTTAACTCAATAGCAACTTAATCCTTTATTAGTACTTAGTTATTGAATTGTAGTTTAATTTAAATTTAATT
>JAOBAT010120877.1:0-13466 GCA_026413305.1 Hydrozoanthus tunicans
GTACTCTGGTATAGGGTCACAAAATTTGCAGAATTTACTCTAGTAAAGGGTAGGACTTTCGCAAACCCAGCGGCACATCCCAACCAAAACTATATTGAAGTTCCCCCCCCCCTTGATTATACCACAGAAATAACAATTGCATATTACCCTTGAGATCAACTGCACATGCTTAAATCAGCATTTGCCAAATACCCTACTTTTCGACTAAGCCTTATGTCTGGTATTTAATTTGTTCTGTCGTCTGAGCTTGTATTTTAAACACTAAATTTTTTAAATGTTTTGCAGCAAAACTCCTTAACACTAAATAGTTCTTGACAAACTTTTCTAAAATAATTGTATTGTTCTAGTACTAGTAACATCTGACACTAATGTTTGGTCTGTGAAGACAAAGATCTTACACACCCTTACCCAGTAGAAAAACTGAAAGCCTTTCCTGTATCAACCATGCCATTACAAAGTTTGAAAAGCTGAAAGAAAAAGTTTGGTTAGCAACTGTGTTGAGCTAATTTTCACAAATTTAACTGCCATACCTTGTGTCTAACTGGAGATCTACAAATTGCTTGCAGATTTAATAATGATACAAAAGCTACTCTACCTAGTATACAGTCATATTATTTATCAGCAGGCATTACTTATTATTTATCAGCAGACATAATCAACTGCAAACATTATTTTAATAATAACATTTGTGCTTGTGGGACCTGGTCTGGAAAACAACAGTAATCCAAGAATCAAAGCTTTCTACATATAAGGGTTGCAATCTGTTGTTGTTTCAAGCAAAAGTTAATAACTATCAAAAGAAAAAAGACATCGAATTCAACAGAATTTATCTATCACCAGCTGATGCGCGCCCTCTGATTTTGTTCTATGAGATATGATTTATCCACTGACTGGGTAGATAATAACATTAATAGATATCCAATAAGGGGAGGTCTTTTACCTTCTCAGTAAAAAAAAATTAAATACAGATACCCCAAAGAGGCATTCTCTTACCTTCTCATTAAATTAATGATATGGATAATCAAAAAGAAGATTTCTCTAACTTTTTCAGCTAAATAAATATAACTATATAGATACCTAAAAGGGGATTTCTCTAACCTTTTCCGTTAAATAACTACAAATTATAGATATTCAAAAAATAGGATTTCTCTTACCTTACATCAGTTAAATAAAGTTCTATATAGGTGTTCAAAAAGGGGATTTCTCTAATCTTCTCAGTAAATAAAGTTCTATAGATTTCCAAAAAGAACCCCCTAACCTTCTCAGAAAAATAACTATAATACAGATATCCAAAAAGGGGATACTTTCTCTCACCTTCACAGTAAAATAACTATCTAGATATAAAAAGAGTTCTCTAACCTTCTCCAGTGTGTTTTCCAGCACATTGATATCTTGCTCATTCTGCTCAATGTCATGTCTTTGAAAATGGAAGTGAAAATAAATCTGTTAACAGTTGTTAACATAGAAAAAAGAAAATTCATTTTAGCTATTGCTAGTAAAAAGTAAAGACAAAATCACACTCTGTGGAGAAACAAATGGCTCTAGGACAACCTTCTAAAGTCAGCTATACTATCATTACAAAGGAGAACAAGAAAATGCTGTATTATTATATAGCAGTTTCATATTGTGTTCTATCAGTTCTGGAAATTCTCGGCAGCATTGTGGCAATTTGCCACTATGCCCACCACTTCTACCATAGAGCGCCCTTTGAAAAAAATCAAGTTTCAAGGCAAAAATTAGCCTGCCTTTTTTTTTAAAAAGCCATTGTGCCTTTTTGGTCAAATATCTGTTTATCTGGTTTTCAAACTGGTTAAAGAAACTTTTGGAAACAAAGACTTCAATGTTAGCTACTACTAATAAACTTGTTTGGAACTGGTCTTACAAGCCTTGAGACTGCTGTCAAAAAAGTTTCATGGGATCAAACTTTGCACATGGTTTAGGGGTGGCTCTTTTTTGTCTTGTTACTTTAGAGCCCCTCAAAGTTTTAAAAAAATTTCCTGGTACCCAGATTTTAAAAAAAATTTGAGTAAAAAATTCCTGTGCCCCCTGAAACCTTAGACAAGTTCAAGGCCTGTTCTATATTCAGATGGACAAAACACAGGGATATCAATGGTTCAAAAGCAATAATATACAATTGAGTGTTCCCTGAACTAATGCTTTTTCATCAACTGAAGTGTAAATATTTGTATACTATGGAATCCTGTTAGGTAGGCAGGGTTTCAGGTTTAGGCCAGCAAACGGCGAATTTTGCCGGGCCTACAACCAATTTTCAACTTCAATTCACTGGTGAATATCTCTATTAGCCACTGAATCTTTTTACAAAACTGCCAGTTTAGAAATTGATATGTTAAATGAGATAAATAATCCATATTTTCATCTAAAATTGCCTTGAAGTGATTTCCATAAATTGGAGTTAGAAGTGGTGCCACAATGGTTCGCATTATGAAAACACACAGTAGCATAGCGAGAAAAACACTTCTTGTTTTACCACTGGATCAAAAGATGTGTTTCAGTTATCTAATGTAAAAGGCCACCACATGTTCAAGTTTCATTCATAATATTGAATATTGAATAATGTGAAATAGCTGGAGATTATGCAACAGTCTCCAAGCCATGTAAAACTACGGAGAGTTTTGAGCCAGGTTGTAGAAATTTTCTCTAAGCTATTTCAAACCTGAAATTCTGGGTAAGGGGAAATAGATGTGTCAGATCTTACTATTAATTTTTACTTTGATTGGATACTGACCATGATACTATTGCATTTTGTATGTGTGTAATAATTTTATACTGTTTATAAAATGCATCTGTCTAAAGAACTTTAAATCATGTCTTGAAAAGTTCTAGCCTACACAATTTACAAACACCAAAGTTCACTTTTTCAAAGTTTTTCCCCTACACACCAACCAGTTCCAACAATCTTACTGGAAAACTGAAAAAAGAAAGTTGAACGAAATACTAGTACATATTTTATTGAAGTTGTTAATGAATAAGAACTAACGAATCTATTTCTATTGGCCTAATTATACTGTTACTTCTAAAATCTTATCAATTAATATAACTTCAAAAACGTTCATCAGCTACAAAACACATTTCATCAAGAACTAGTTACTACTTCATGTTTTTTCGCATTGGCTGAGTACTCTTAAATTTATGGGAATTTTTTCCCCTGACAATAATATCAGAGAGACAGGCGAGAAAGGTATTTATACAATAATGAGTTAAACAGGCAAATTATGGATTACTTTAATTAAACAAAACAAAGATTCGTTTTAGCACTGGGCTTCAATAAGCAAGTGTTATAATTATATGTTATTATATTGATATATATCAAAGTTCAAGTCACGTACTATTTATATATGGAAACAGTTGTGAAAGGTTTCGTAAAAAGAATAAAATCTACCGATTACATGCACTATTAAATAAACCCCCAAAAGAAATAAATAAGTAAGCGTTATGACAGCTCTCACCTATCACCTATATTATATAGCTACTATTAGAATTTAGACCTACGTACTCGTGAGTATTTTAAAGCGTTTCTCGCCATCCCGGAATAAATTATTTTCGGAAACATTATTACGAACATATTATCATTATATAAAAGACGAAAGTACACACAGATAATGAAACGTCTACGTGTTCAACAATATGTTCATATATTAAACATATGTTTAACATCTGCAGTAGTATCAGTACATTTGTAATAAACTTAAAATACTTCAAAATATGGCACTTGAAATGTCTCTCAGACAAACTATAATGTGGAAGCTGCAAATAAAGTAAACATTCATTTTCATTGAAACGGACACAAATAAACCTAATACAAAGTAGTGAAGTACTCCTAAGCATAGTTGAATCACTGAATGACAGATAATTAAGTGAAAGCAGACAACAGTTTCGCAACGCCGACAGGGATAGTGGAGAACCCGTCATGGCAGTAAAAAAATGTCTCTTGTCGAGCGTTTTCATACTTAAGTGCAACAAAAGTTATTCGTACCTGAAGCGCGGTGAATCTTTGAGACATTCTTCGAAATCGACTGGCTGCTTCATGATGTTTTAATTGATCTTTCCCCGCTGAGATATTTTGCTAAAGTTTCCCAAACATAAACCGCTTTCTCTTCGCCATAACTGCAAATTTAAGGTATCGCTCGGTACCAGACCTTTTCCACCAACATTTCCGGGGTCAAATTTGAGCGCGGTCTGACGGTTTTTAATTATCGATCGTTCATCATTACGAGTTTCCTACTTAACTTTTCCTTTTTAGGGCATTCTAAACCTAGTTTTGTTGCTTCTGACGCTGAAGTAGACGTAGACCGAGAGATAAATGGAAAATATTACACGGTGGCGCGAATATATGAAGTTTGCCTTGTGTGGAAACTGAAAGAGACTTACGCGGCCGACACTCATCTCTCGTGGGAAAACGACTGAAGGAGTCGGGGATGGAAGCGGAATCTTTTCAGTATAATAATTCGTGATTCCCAGATATTTTTCAACGAATGACTCATGATTCAATTATAGAATTTCATCACGATTCATGATTCATTTATTTTTTTTCCATGATTCATGATTCACAGCCTGCGAGATGATGTGATTCATGATTCCTTGACTTCACTTTTTTTAGCCGTGATTCATGATTCAAGATTCAAGATTCCGCTTCCACCCCCGAAAAGGAGAGATAGAGTCTCTGTCTCTCTCCTTTCGTTTTCCCACGAGAGACCTTCGTTAACAGGGAACGCCGACAAGAGTCGGAAATCCTCTTTCCACGAGGAGTCAGTATGTTCGTGCCAACATGTTATTTTTTTATTATATAGCTAGATACGAGTGTTTGTTTGCGCCGATGTCGGCGATATCTTCACTAGTTATATTACTGATATCCCGGATGTAGTTTCGTATGAAATTGTTAAAGAGCGGCGTGTTTTACAGTATTTATTATGTTGATGTAAGTTTTTAAAAACACTCACATCAATATAATAAATGCTTCTTATGCTTTTAGACTTTTTTATGTACGAACGCCAAGTGGGAAGGAAGTTGTATAGGACAGTTTTAGGGGAAATTTTGCTCGCTACAAATAATCAAAGGCATAACATTTATTATGCCCGTTTTCTTCGGTTCAGTGAAACAATCATCGAGGCTGAACTTCATGGAAAAAATCAGAACATCTTAATGTTGCTTGAAAATCACGATATCTTAATTTAAGTGCTTTAAACAAAGCAACTATACACGTCGACCTGTTAAAGGCTGGTTGTACGGTCATATATAATAATTTGCGACCTACTGCCGTGAGGCTAGAACAATATACCACTCCACTGCATGCTGAATAAGGGAGTTCTTTTTGAACGATTGTCGAATCCGGATGTCAAATGTTCCTTATTTATCAATCGATACTAATCTCAGTGTGAGCCATCAAGCTTCATGCAACTGAAATGGCTTCTCGAAACGTACTTATCAGTGTGTACACCTCGGTAATCGTTTTCGATAATAAATGGCACAGAACTATTCACAAGTAAATCCACGCTAATCCGGGCAGAATTCCAGCAAAAAACGGAGCTTTTTGTTCCTTTGTTGGCCATGGTGATTTGTAAACGATTACGGTTCTTTCAACCTTAAACCATAAAAAGAAGAGGTAAACTGAACAGTAACTATCATCAAAATAAAAACTTTGGCAATCTATTGGCCAGTGGCATAAAAGTTAAAACATTTATTTGTTTTTTTCATCGTCGTTTTTGTCTGCGTATGTTTGACCTGCTTAATAAGTCTCTGGCTCTGCTTTTTCAGTATCAGCGATTTACTACGAGAATTTTACGACATGGATCGAAGTTTAAGACAGTGCTATAAGCTTCAAAAGCGACAATTTTAAAATACTCCAATATTTTGGTTTACCTTTCATCAGTGGTCGCTTTAGAAACTATATATGAATAAATTAGTTACATCTTCTGAATAAAATAATTATGTATAAACCTTTTGTTTAAAAACCTTAGCACACCTCTATTTTTCAATCTGTGAGCAAAATGATACCGATAAAACTACGAAGTAAAAATCGATTTCGTCTTTTCAGACCGCATCAGTTTAGGTTAGTCAGTTCAGTATCATTTTGAGCACCGATTGAAAAAGAGAAGTGTGTTTTAAGGTTTTCAACTAAAACGTTTATCCGGTGGTACCTCAGTAGCCTCAAAGAGAACTACGACTATTTTAACTCACACAATGCTTTGTAATTAATTCAGCTTATACAATATTTAAGTGACCGCATCCTTGCTGTAATTTGTGGTTGAGAATGATGTAATTAAACACCGAAATTTCCGTTAAAAGTTTTTTGAAAATTAATTTCTTGAAAATCAGTTATATTTTGATTTCCGGAATGCGTATCTTCGATCTTGTTTTTATAAAACATTTGTGTATAAATATTTCAATCCGAAGAAGTTTTTTTAATAACACTTTTTTGGCTACAACTCAAGAGTTATTCGAGCAAATAAATTGATTTGTTGAAGAACTGCATAATAACCACACATTAACTCCTTGCTTATCGTCGATTATCGCCGTGTAATTTTATTTAAATGACACAGTCGGACTGAGACAGATAGAACAGCTTTCTTCCTCTCAAGTTTTGTTCTTTACAAATACCTCAACCTTCACCTCGTCGGCTCTCACTGAGTCTGTAAAACAAAGACCTTGGAAGCTACTCATAATATCAACATTTATATTCAGGACAATCTGGCCTGCAGCCAGGATTAAGTTTTGCGCGAGGGTGCGATCGGGGGGTCCCGGGATCGGGGGGTCCAGGGGCATGCTCCATCGGAAAATTTTGAATTTTGAACTATGATATCTGAGACTGAAATGTAGGCATCCAAAATCGAATTGTTTTGCCGGAATATTTTCTTTACTGTTTTTTTGGTCAGAACAGAACTTTATTATACGTGTTTTTTTAGCCTTGTACGTTTTTTTAAAAAATTACTCCATAAGGCTTTCAGTTTGGTGAAAGTAGCGAGATTTGGGTTTTTTTTTGAGATAGTTGTGCATGCATGCTTAACAAAAATAGTAGACCTCGGCAGCTTGTGGGAACGGGGAGGGGTGCGGTCACCCATCGCACTCGCCTCCCCATGGACTTGGACTCTGCATGAAAAAGTTTGAACCAGGGATTTGTTACTCGTACCGTTTGCAAATCTTCATGTAGCTAGTGAATAAAAATCGCCTACAATTACCGCAATTACCAACAACGGAACAACCTCAATAAACAAAACAGTGTATAGCTATAGAAGGTTGCGTGACACTTAATTGAGTCACAAAAAATAACACAAGCTTCTTTCATTTGTTTGCATTTAAAACTTGTTATGCAGTTTTCTGCCGATAAAACAAATGATCAGCTTGTTTAGCCACGTAACACCAAATACGTACGAACGCCGGAGTGTATTACACGCTTTTTAAGAACAACTTTATAAGAACAACGAGGCTCAGATTGGCCAAGATTTAAGAACAAGATATAAGAACAAGCTGAGGCTCGGGGCTCGATAACTGTTTTGAAACTTTACCGAGCTTCGACATTTTACTTATGGCAATACAGATATGGTTTTTAGTTTCTCTCTTTTAATCAGTCATTGCTTCAAATTACTCACAGTACACGTATATATACTTGCCCCGAAGTAAGTCCTTACAATTTGTTTTCCAATACATGTATTGTAATACCTTAGGCTTAGTTTTTATTCGATTTGAATCACACTTAGAAATAAGAATAATTTAAGAACAAATCGCCGAAAAACAAAAAAAATGAGCCTCGGAAAAATTTACTGGTTCTTATTAAAAAAAAATCGTGCAAAGGACTGACGGCAGCTCTGGGACGAAGCCCTTCTCCTATTAATTAGCTCAAAGCATACCTTAGAGGGAGGTTCCCGGTCAGCCCACGAGAATCTATTTTTGCAAATTTTGCGCGTTTTTTTTTTACGCTTGGCGACAAAAAGTTTGAGCAAAAACTTTGCAAAAAATGTTCCAAAAATATACTCATAATTGACGTTTTAGATTCTCTTCCAACAAAAAGCTTTTTTTAATCCTTGGAAAATGTTAGTTTCGAATTACCCTTAACGCCCCTGTCGTCCCCCCAGGAACTGTGATTTTTTTAAGTATAAAGGTGAAAGCAAACTCAATGTGTACTATACTTTGCTAACTGCTAAAACTTCACTATTTAACATAGTGTAAAAATACATTGTAAGAAACACCAAGGGATGCGCAATAGAAATGAACCGAAAAACAATAACTCCTTTAGAAACCAACAAATGTTTCATACCAACCATAATTTAGTTTTCTTAATAAGTTTCTAATCTATTTTATTTTACTGATCTACTGCTCTGAAAAGGGTTCTCGCAACTTAAGGCTTTCTTGTAAGTAATTAAAATAAATCAAAAGGAAGCTATGTCTCATCACATCAGAAAGCAAAACCTCCAAGAGTTTTGAAAGTTTAAATCATTCCTATTCAAACACACTTTAACGCATAAATTATGCTGCAACAAAAGGTTTTGAACTGAACCTTTCGGACGTGCTCGTCCTAAGAATTTGTTTTTTTTTCCCTAAGATGGACTCCCTGGTGTCATTATCACGCACTACTTGCTTGCCCTTTTCGATCACGTATGGCTACTTTGCTTTCTCTTATGTCCGAGTTACGCTTTGTGAATAGAAAAGGATGAAAGTGATTCTTTTTCTCTTTTTCTGTAGCTAAAGGTCGTTCTCGTAGCCGCAAAAACTTCAAAATCAAGCTTTTCACGCTGCGTCGGGAATGCATGCTAACCACAAGAAGTTTGTCGAAAGGTAAAACGTAAGTTCATCTTTAGTAATTCGTTTTGAAACTCTGCATACTGATATATAAAATGTTGTAAGCCCCGTAAGAGTGGAACAGCGATCGCAAAAACTCCCTCGAAAACATCTCCAATCGCGCCCAAAATACACACAAGATACAAACACAAGGTCAACTCAAGGTAGGAGAACTTCATTTCCAATACTTTTGGTTTTAAAATGTTGACTAAATTTATAAGACTTTGTATGGAAAGTTGTCAACCATTAAAAATTGCTATATTAGACTTGCTACAGGCTTGGGGTGCCTGTGCTAAAACAAATTATTTATCAAAAAACATTACAGTTCAACAGCTCGTAACAATATGAAGTTATCACTATTAAAGCAAATTGCTTTCAACAGTCATTACAATATGAACTGACTGCTAAAGAAAATTGCTCATTATAATTAATAAGTTCATTACATTATGAACTAATTGCTAAAGCAAATTACTCATTGTACTCAATTAGTTCATACTAACTGCTAAGCTTAAAGCTGGAAAATCTCAGGATAGTGACAGTCCTACATAAAAATACCAATAATTCTTTATCATAACAGCTAATACAATGTTAAAGGAACATGCTTGCAAGCAAGTTTGAATCTTATCTTTCTCCTTCTGCCTTTCCATTTCGGTTTCTGATCATTACCTGCTGCATGAAAACGGGCAAACGGGGCATTTGGGCCTTTTGCCAGCGTTCATGATAAACCCTTAAAGTAATGTATAAGAATTGCTATAGATTTTGGACCAAGTAAAGTTTCCCCTCTCAACTTTGTCAAAGTAAAGCACCCGAATTACCACAAGGCTTTATTTTTGACATATTTACAATCCATGGCACCTGTACATGTAACAGAATCCACCAACCCACCCCCTTACATTCCTGTAGTATGTGTTAAAGCTAAAAAAATTGTTTTCTGAAGAAACATGGACTCTAAATTTCTGTTGGGAGAGAAATGAAAATGTAACAAAGCTTGTAAAACATTTGAAAGGTTTTGTTGTTAAGGAAGGTTGGCATGGATAATCAAGACCACAAAATGATAAATATAGTAATTCAGGGAGAGGGGGCAGGGGGGGGAGGGGTGGGTGGGTGCAGATAAAAAAACAAGACTGTGTGAACATTTTAATTAGGCTCCAAACAACACCTCAAACCAACAACTTTGAAATAGGCAGAAGAAAACTGCAGAAATAAACATGCTTGGTTTGCTTTAGCACCCTAAAAATACTATTTTTCTAAAATAACCTAAAAAAATGTTAATTTTGACCCTTAAGAAACTTGACCCGCACCTCTGTCATACCAATGGAGGTAGTTCCCCCCCCCCCCCCCAATCTGACAGGATGAGTTCAACTGTGCGCAGCTGGATTTATGTCTTTTGTTTCCTGTTGGAAACCTAAGCCATCAACTCATGCTTAAGTTGAATGAGTTGATCCCTTTCTGTCTCGGTGAGTTGAGCTTGTAACTCACCTTTAGACAAGATGAGTTCAACTGCGCGAAGCTGGATTTTTGTGTTTTGTTTCCTGTTGGCAAAATTAAGGATTTCAGAAAGCGTTGGTTTTCCCATAAGGTACCCAGCTGCTTGGAAAGCAATGTATGCACTTTCTAGATGGACGAGCAGCAAGTAACTTGCAAGAAACCTCATAACCAGAAACATCTGCCCCTCTCTCTCTTTTCGCGCTAATGAACCTGTCACTGCAGCGGCCTGTTTGGTCGGTTTTCCCAGACAAACCATCAACAGTTTCATAACTTTGTGTGATTCTTCATTAACACTGTTAAAATTTGGGCCACATTTCCAGCACTTTACAACAAAATCATAAATTGCATCACAGTAGTTTTCATGCTGACAGGCAGCCCAGAACAAAGTGTCCTTGAACTGTGGTTGGGTGAGGTATTCATAAACATCCTCTGTGTTTCCTATTTCCATGGCACTGATATCTGATGGGTGAGTGGCCAGAAAAACATTAAATACAGCTAGAATTACGGCACTGTTTTCAGTCACTTTCTGCTTATCCTCGGCAAGGAACTCTTCAAGGGTTGACAGTATATGTTTCACTGAATGGCCTCTGGTAGAAACACCTTCTGAGAGTACTGAAAATGAATCTGTTGTTTTCCTTACTCCTTTTGCTTTTGCATGAAGAACCAATGATTTTTTCAAAAGTTGATCAGCTTTAAAAGAATTTTGCAAATCTTCACTCATTTTGAGTCGTTTGAGAGTATCTGCCAATGCCATCAAAAGGAAATTATATTTACAGACTTGCATCAACTTTTGCGGATCTTCATTACACAATTGACTAAGTGAATGATCAAAGAATACAGGAAGTGCTTGGTTGCTCTGAACATAGCAACACACTGAATGCAAAAAGTTCTCTTTCATCTCCTTTAGGACTCTGCAAGCACTGAGAATCTCCTCGCAGCTGTAGTGATCAATCATGTTATTCTTGCAAACAAAATAGTTTGGAACGGCTTTTTTAGAATAAAAACCAATAAGAAAATCCAACAGCTCCAAAACGTTTTGTCCTAAACTGTAACTCTTCTGTTGCCAGAGTGTTGCACCTTTCAACTCAAGAAACCATAAAAGAGCTGTTTTGAGATGGTAGGAAGAAAACATCTTGACCCCTTGCAGCTTCATTTCAGATTTAATCAAAGCTTTCAGTATTGAGTATGGCAGTTTTTGCTCCTTTGTTAAAGACTGAATCAGCATCATTTCTGCTTTTGAAAACGAGAGCCGCCATTCAAAGTCTCTCAAGTTGTTGTCAAGGTGGGAGCCAACCGGAACACAATGGCATCCTCCACCTACAATGGCATCTACTAACTGGGCCCCAGGCCACGAGAGTGGCCGCTGGCGGGTTCTCCATTCGTCTGCCTGAAAAGGCCAGAATTTACACTTCAGACAGTAAACAAAATCACGGTTGATCATGCTGCTACCCCCTGAATATGGAAGAGAATATGAAGGACCTTGAATACGTGATACATCATCTTTATCATCTAATGCCATCATGATAACTTTACTTAAAGGAATCAAGTCTTTACTATTCTCAATGAAATCTTTGCCCTTCAGGCAATGTTCAGTGACAGCAGTCGCACCAACAGACAGCCCTTCCGTTTCTAGTTCGAGTCTCTTCGATGACAAAAACACATAACCTGCGTGTAACCCATCATAAATATATAAACTTTTGGGTTTCTGGTTTGCAGCAGCCGCTGATGAACCAGCCTCTTCTGTTCCACCTGGTACACTGTTAATAGTTTGATCTTCTCCAAAATCTTTGCACTGGAGAATCTGATGGTCTGTTCTGACCAGCATATGATCAGCATCTGTACTCCAGGACGACAAGGAACCGCAGACATCAAGATGCGGAAGTGCCAGTCTTTCAAAGCTACTGCCAGAATGAATGATCTCTACCGTTGGGTTATTTGTGCAACATAGCTCTAAATTATCCGTGAGGCGCTTCAGCTCCATCTCTAAATCATCGTTTAGAATGTCATAAAACGCTACAAGCTCCAGAACCGAATCTAAAAGTAGTGTTTTATCCATTTCTTGTAAAAGTGCTACAGTATGCAAAAGTAGCTAAAATGTCGAGCATCCTGACATATCAACTCTGATCAGCGGCAAGTAGCATTAGAACCCAGTCATTCCATTTTCCACTCGGCCCCAGTTGATGCTGTCAGTCTACAATGCGCTTTGAATGTTTTCTGTCCGACATGCTATGGATTGTGCCCACAGACAATCCAGGATTTTACTGGACAATCTAACAAGTGCGAAAACAAGTTCTAGTAACGTGTGGACTAGCGTAAATTTGAAAACTGGACTGCAACCAAATTTTATAACAACAGGCAACACGGTCTTAAATTGAGGCAATGTCAAAGCGCCGACAAGCGACATAAAAACCGGGAATACTAAAGCGCGAAAATTTGACATAGTGATAAGGGCATCAGAGATCAACTATGTATCAAAATATCCAGTAATACATTTAATTGTTTGTCACGATATGTTTTCTGCGAGCATTAAACTTTTAGAACACTCTAATGAAACAGAAACATCTGTTCGTCTTGTTTACTTGATTGTTTTTGACGATTGATAAACTGGAGCTATAAAGAAATCAGCAAAGCAAATAATTGCTTAAAAATTACAAATTTTGACGGCCACATTTTACTCAGACGAAAATGCAACAGCGACATTTTACACTAGAAAAGGATGCGACTCAACACGGACGGCTTGATCCGGATCACCGCCTGTCCCGGCGGATTTTGATCCAGCCGGACTAAATCCGCCGGCGGATATGTTCCCTAGCGGTATTGCTAATCCTCCCCCCTCCGCGAGTTTAGTCCTCTAGTAATAAAAACGGAAAGTTACGCTAGTGAAGCATGAAGCTATTCGCGGTAACAGTATTTTAACATCGTTAATGTACAGTCTACACATGCCTATGTTTGACAAAATCTAGAATGCTATTGACAATTTCTTTAACGGTTTTCTTTTCTTTCTGCTCACACTGTTGACGAGTGAAATTAGGTTAGGGAAGAAGTCAAAACAATGGCATTTTTAAGGAACCCAATTTTGTCGGGGGAGGTAGTGGGTGGCGGTACATACCGCCTACCCCACCCCTCCCCACTTTTTGAGAGCTCAATTTCTCAAAACCTGATTTAGGGGTATTGGTTTTTATTGTATC
>JAOBAT010120888.1:0-13466 GCA_026413305.1 Hydrozoanthus tunicans
TAATTAGAATTTTAAAAAGTCAATCAATAACACAGGCGTTATTACAATAATATAGCTCATACATATTCGTACAATCTTAAACAATAATTTCAGCGGATCTGCGGATCCAATAAATCTGATGGATTCCGATTTTGGCAAAAAACTTGCGCGGATTAATTACGGATTCAAAGCATAATTCTAGCCGAACTGCGGACCTCTCAATGGCCGAAACGACGGATTTGGCACTGCGCGGATCTGCGGAAACCTGTACCCCCTTTCACCCCCTCCAATAGGGTCTTACGAGCTCACTTATTTTCGTCTCTAGAGCCATTCCCAACTCAGCCATCGAGGCTCAATAGAGGCTTCGTACTTGTTATGAGACGGGAAGACCAGCTACAAATGAATTCATGTCTAAAATTTAATTGAGACCAAAGCCTGAGCGATAAATTAAAATTGTTTCTTAGCTTCTTTTCTCAATTGAAAAGGGCTATTAAATGATTTCATTCTTGTGATCGAACTTCCCCGAAGTCCAATTCCCCGGCTCTACCAAATAAGGAAAATTGATTTCTTCCAGCTTTTTCTATCGGTCATCTCGAGCTCCAGCGATGTAGGCGCAGCCTCGGTTGGGGGCCTTGGTACCCAGTATGACCTGTGAGGGAAAAGCAGTAGCGAGATTGTTCTGAGAATGCTAGAATTACATAGTAAGAAAAGTATATCGTTCAATCTGATATCTCTGGTTGTATTTTAATGCCAATCGTGAATATGTACATATATTGCTTCAGTTTCTTTAAGAGAATAAATTTTTGTCTTCTTATGACCACATAGTTAATGTTATCCATAAAAATGCTCATTCCTCTGATCGCTAAGACATGAGTAACGGAACCGGGGAACCCCGATAGGGGGGAGTCAATAATTTTGTTACAACAACAACTTCAACTATTTCCAATGTGACCCTCCCACCCCCCAATCCCAATAATATTTTGCTTCCACTACCCATGCACCAACCATCACTTGCGTTACGTACTCCCCTGTCACGTATTGCGTTACCTGTTCTGGGTGGTGCGGGGTTATTTCCCTCTGGAAGCTTAGAGGGTGAACTCCAGATCCAGCGAGGCTAAATGTGAAAAAGAACACGAAGATCAATTAGATTTGTCAATTCAGTGGTTGATAACTTAACATTCAAATCTAGTATTAATCGTCTATTCCACCTACGTTCTGATTTGAACTTCCCTTTAGCTTTAACAACACAAACTGGTGGCGAGAACTCAACTTCTCTTTCGAAATTCCTCTGGTTTGTGTATAGATTTGAATAATCGTAAAATGGAGCACTGAAACATGAAGCGGGCAGGGGTGGTGCGGTGGTAAAGAGTATTGGAAGTTTACAGTCTTCCTTACTCTTGGGTAGTCGGAAAATAAGGCCTACATAATATTATACTCCGGGTCCTTAAGTCGCCGCGATTTAGAGCGATTTTAATTGCGACTTAAGGCGATTTAAGGAAAAATGGGGTGAAAAAGTCCAATTTAAGGCGGACTTAAGGCGATTTAAGGAAAAATAGAATGAAACATGACTGTGACTACTTTGTGTAATTTAAGGCGATTTAAGGCGACTTAAGGACCTGGAGCAGGCCTAAAATACAAACAAGTTTTACAGCCCAATTATGGGACTTCTGAGGGGCTACAGTTTAACGTCCGTCCGTATATGCCCGCGCGAGAAGACGTGAAGGGACGAAACCGGCTGCAAACGTTAGCAGAGCAAAGGCAGCGCCTTCAGTTACTTTAAGGTCGGCGCGGGGAATCGAGCCTGGGCTTCCCGCACGACAGACTGGCACCTAGCTGGCTGACACCTTAGCTCGGCCAACCAGGCGGGGCTAACCAGGTTGAGAGGCTGAAAGGAGTAGGACAGAGCTGGACAGCTCGAGCATACTGTTTACAACAGTTTAATTACGACTTACTTTGTCGGGATAATTATACACGTTCTTCATGTTGGGCTGCGGTCTGTTGTTTCGATGCCGTGAATACGGCACCACAAACGCTCCTGAGATTGGTTCTAGATTCTGGTAATGCTGTTGGTACGTAGTGGTGCCGAATCTGTATTTAATGGCGGCGAAGTTTGCTGTTTCCGCTCTAATGTAAAGAAAGAAAAGGAAATTAGATCAATTACTGTTACGATGCCATACTCTTAAAAAATCTGGAATAACCTGGGTATGACAATTAATCTCTGTGAAATTGGCAACTTTCATTACCAGCCCCATTGACCGGGGTCGCCTACTACAGTCAGTGAAAACAATGACGGTGGGGGGGGGGAGGGGTCTCGGCTTAGAAGGCAACGTTTAGTTTTTGTGTTTGTAGGGTTTTTTGTTTTATGAGAACGCCTAGTTTTGGGGTTGAGGCTGCATTTTTTTAAAAAATTTGAATGACTTACAACATTTTTAGGATTTGAAATACACTACAAGTTTCCTTTGTTGGTATCAACGCCAGGTCGTGCTGCACGTGCGTTTAGCGTTTTAGAGTTTGAAAATACATGTCTTCGCTAAATGCAGCATAAAGAGTTTATGTTCTCTGCACTTCTCTGCTTCAACATGTTCTTTTACTCCGGGATTTTAAAGCTTCGACGTTTTTATAATGAGAAAAATGCCGCGTGTTCTCGAATGAATATCATAATAGTAGTTGCTTGGCTAACTATAAAATGTTTCTGGGCTCCGATCCGCGGGCCGTAAACAACCAATATATAACGTAACCATAAGTTCATTGCTTTTTTGCTGCCAAATAACAAACAGCCTTTATTCTGTTGCTTGCATCGACGAAGTTTCAGAGAGTTAAAATTGAAAATGCTCCAACGTGACCGACGATTGAAATACAGAGCAGAAATGCTAATTGACCTATTTTGAGTCGTCCCTTTTTCAAACGTAATTAAGATACAAACGAACACGAACAATTTACCAAGATTTAGCGTTATGTCTTTTCAAAAGTTTCATAAATAACTAGGTCTAAATAAACTTTAAGGTTTCAACAAAACTACAGGCCAATGATCTGCGCGCATTTTAAAACTCTCCGATCAATCGATGGTTGCTGCGTGTAAACAATAGCGTTGCTAGGCGATCGAAGCTCCAAGCTTCTGTACGAATATGGTTCTCAAATATAAAACATACCTTTCGGGAGAGGCTGGCGGATGGTATCTTCCTTGGAAATCACTGTTATACTTTGTGTTGTACATGTGTGAAAAGGAATATGGCTTAAACATCGGCTCATAAAGAGCATTCAACGAAGAATATCTGCCCCCGATTCGTATCGGCCCGACTGGCGAGAGCGCAGCTGTGAAATATGGACATAAGACAAGTTTTAATTGACCAATAAAGCAACAGAGTAAACACTTATTGGTGTGATAATATCGAGTAATAACTAAGAATTTTTAAATGTTATATGTCACTTACTCGTAGACGGCCGTGAGTCGCTAGATCTCGAAAATCTACCAGGTTCTGTTCTGTCTTGAGACATTTTCAAAACACTCGCGTTTCGAAGCTGATCCACCGATCGCAGTTCATCCCTTAAAGCTCCCGTGTCCTTCATGACTTGAATTAGTGACAGTGCAGATACTGAAGATCTGTTAGTGTCTCGTTGAAATAACTTCCTCGCGAGTCGATTTCTGCTTTTACTGTCTTTCGAAAGCCTTTCGTTCGACTATTTAACTCCTTCCATTTGCAGTTCCGGGTGAGCGCTCACAAATTAACTACAAGACAGCTGTCACACAATAAATTATTGTGCTTTTTGAATAGCCACGCGATTAGGTAAATCACAGGCTGCCCACGCTCCCATCACAAACTTGCCTTCAAAAAAGCCCCAGCAAATGTATGGGAAATTTGAATTTTGTATGTAATTCATTTTATATTCTGTTACTTAATTTGTTTTATATATTCACAGGCTACAAAAATGATTACTAAATAAAGTAACAGAATGTTAAATGAACTATATACAAAATTCAAATTTCCCAAACATTTACTTTTTATTTGGCGTTCAAGTATCATGACTGGAGCGTGGGCTACCTGTGGTAAATTTTGTAACGCGATTTCTTTTTTATGAGCCGGGCGGCGTTCGTTTCAGTGTTCTTTAGGGTAATCGGTTAGTAAAAAAAGCCCCAACTTTTTCTCTTTAAACTAACTAATCATAGCTATCTATGAATATGTGCATATTTTTGGCCTCGAAACATGAATGTTTGACTATTATGACCTCGGAATGTGAATATTAGGTCAGCCAGACAAAGGAATATGAGTGTTTGAGAATATTTTTTTAGAATATAGAAAACAAACTATTTTTGACCAAGAGCTTTTAATTTTGTTGACAATATCAACTAAAAACGATTTTAAAACAAGCATTTGTTTGACATAAATCAATAATCATTTTTTAACTGATTTTATTATCATTTCTTAATATTTATGCCTTTCGTAGCTATCACACATCAGTGTCAATGCCACGTCGCCACTTTCACGTCTCCCATGCATAAAATTGTTGTTGTGCCTAGCCCCTACCCCCCTCGGGAACAAAATGAAACAAGACTCTAAAAGAGAGACTGGGTCGAGTGACGGTCGAAGCGGTGTTAAAAGGTTCTTTTAATTTTAGTTTTTTTTTTGGCCGTGCGGCCTGAACCATCACGAATGGGTGCGTTAATGTGTTCCTTTATGTTTGGTTCTAATGTTACTATTAATGGAACAAAATATTGTATTGTAAAAGAACTTGGCGAAGGAGGTGAGTGTCTGTATATTGACTGAGAGATTTTCGTTCGCCTGTCATCTGTGTTTTTAGTTCGTAGAATGATGGTTATTTAAAACAAATGTGATTTTTAAGAACTTCCTTGCAATTTAAAAAGTTTAAATGAGTAATTTTGATTAAATTCGGACTGTAAGCTGTTTTTTTGTTCTCCTGAAATTCAGACCGAACTGTTAAATTTCTACCAGCAGCTAATTAATCACCAATTGATCCGGAGAAGATCACTACATTATAAAATTCCTTATTAAGTTTATATATTGCAGTTGTTCGCGAAGAACAGAACGATCGCGAGGAATGCCTCAATTCTCTGTTACCTTTTTATATTTGCCTTGCAGTTCATTGCTTTTTAATTTTTGTTGTCAGACACGATGTGTGAATGATGCAAATTAATGTGAGTGAAAACTGTTAGCTGCAGGGTTCTAATCTTCGATTCGTTTGTGAAATATTCAGAAGAAATGTTATGCAGAAGATGTAAAACATTTCTACAGGTTGTCAACAATGATATGTTGTTTGGATAGGAACCATTGTTCAGTATGTCGAAGTATTTATCTTGGAAATAAATTCTGACCACATTAAGTCAATAAAATGCCCCCCTGCCTTAGAGTTCGTAAGGTTTGAACAACTTTACAAAATGTACAACACACCCTGGGGAAATTTTTTTGATGAGTATATACCCTGGAGGAGGACTTCCTGGAAAAGTTGGAGGGCCGACGGAAGGATTAAAAAATGACCCTAAAAGGCACACTTAAATTAACAGAGAGGCTTGCTTCACCACGCACATTTAATTACAATAGACATTTTTGTTTGAATTTGCATTGAATATCATATACTTGACCCTAAAAGGTACAGAGTCAACCAGTGACCCTTAAAGGTATGCAAGGGTCTCAATTTTGACCCTGAAATGTCCGTCAACACCATTATCCACTATTAAAGGGAGTCTCCCCACCCTCTGGGTGGCTTTGCACATATATTGTAAGCATTATATTAGGTGGGCTTGTGACCTTTGGTTGTAATCGACATCAATTTTATATGAGATAGCTGAGTCATAATAAATTTGTACAAAGTTTATACCTTTAACTTGAAAATGCTGGTTGGTGCTTTTGTTTGGTCGTAGTATCATTTAAAGTGTCAGACTATACCCCCCTGCCTCCAGCAAAAAATGAATGTTATATAACTTTTGAATTTTGTCTTTTTTCACCAATGCTTGTTTGTGAAGCAAAAGTATCTTTTCAACTGATATGATACATATTAATATGTCTTTTTCCCCCTCACAAGCCAGTTTATTTTACAAAAATTAATCTCAAATCTCAGAATTAAAGTTATGTTTACAAATTTATATCATTGCGAACTCAAAATGGTATTTTCATATTACACAACCAGAATCTTAAGAATAGAGAAGACTGTGTAGTGTTTCTTGCATAATTGGGTCTGATTCAGATTGTTGAGTGGTGGAGTTTAAAAGAAAAGACACTTGATTCATGATATAGTGTGTATTCATTTGATAATTCCAGAACTGATAAATGTATTGTACACCAATACAATCAGGGATAGATGAAATAATACTAATTAACTATATATCTTTCTCTGAGATTGGTCTCTGGTTTAACACATAAATATGGAATATTAGTTTAATTTACAATGGTTATCATGTATTAAACAGTATTTAAACATTTTTTGTCACCAGCATTCTCATACGTACAGCTTGTAAAGCAAGGAACAAGTAAATATGCATTGGTGAGCTAAATCCCATTAAACAATTATTGTAGTGGTGTCCTCAGGAAGACGACTTTGAGTCTAGTTGAATATTGTCCACTTATAAACTGACATAATTAAGTCTTTATTTATCTTAGCTCAGTGACCATTGAGTAAACAAATTTTTGTTGGGCCGTTTTTATAATCACCGACATCAGATTTGCATGCACTGATCTTTGTTAGCTAGTAGTGTTAAATTTGTAAGAGAAGTTTTGCGTGACTATGATGAACAGGTGAAACAGCCAACTTCTTTCATTTAGTGGCCACATGTATAATGTGGTCTAGCATGACAGGTCTACTCAAACACATGGTCAGAGGATTACAGGTATGTATATTAACTAATTCCAAACTGAAATAACTGTTCATTGTATTTGTACCTTGTAATTCCAATGATGAAGTAGTTGTAATAACTAATTAATTTGTGAGAAAAGCTTGATAATTTGATTAATTGGTTAGTATTAATTATTAATAAAAGACATTGCATAAATCTGAAATTTAAATCTGTTTTTGATGCTGTATAGAAAAGAATTAGAATCCAGCTTCCTGAACAAGAAGAGGTATGTATAATAATATAATTATATAAGCTTCTGTTATATGTGCATGTTATGCTAATATTGTGTCAGATTTATTTTTAGGCACATGCAGTTATCAATGAAATTATTCCAAAGAATCAAAAATAATAATGGAAAACAGAAACAGCTATTATATACTAATCGATAATATAAAACTGATGACTGTCTTCTCTATTTTCTTTTTTGTCTTGGCTTTTTGTATTTGGATAGTGTAACAGAAGCTATAGGCACCCTTTCAAAGTGTGAAACTGAGATGTTGAATAGAATACAGATCTACTGTTTATGATAAATGTAGGCATTATAATATGGTTGATAGTCCAGTATCATAGTTTTGTACTTTTAAAATGATAATAATATTTATATATTAATTTCAGTTACTCATGATCAGCTATACCAATTATTCAGGGTACAATTTGTTGATCGAGTGCAAGCCATTTATTAGACATGTATAGACTTACAAAATTAATACAACATCAATTCTAAGTGTGAGAAAATGATATGACTGTGCTTTTTTAACATAATTTACTGTGAACAATTCAATTCAAGGCAATTGACCGAGAAGTGAAGGCTCATCGAGCTGTCAATCATCCAAATGTTCTGCAATTGGTGGATGTTGATATTGTACAAAAAGGAAGCTACAAAGAAGCTCGTATGCTTGTCCCATATTATAAGGTACATTAATTTCTGGTTTGTTTCTGGTCTAAAGTTATTTTATAGGGCAAAAGGTGTTGTTACTGACAACTTACAGTAAGACACTGTTAATATGGTTGCCTAGGGGCTGAAAAAAATTGACCATACTTAAAGAAAAAATATGGCCAATTGACTGGCAGATTAAATAAAAAGTGACCGTTATAACAAGGTGATCAAATTAACCTGGTGGCCATAAGGCAGGGTGTTCCACTGTACTGCAAACTGATGTCTCCCCCCATCCCCTCACTCTGTCCTTCAAGTCTCCAAATTACAAACAAAGAAAGAATGAAAGATTGTCAAACAGTTTTGAAAATGAATTTGATTATACTCTACTAACAATGTAACCCTATCCTCCTTCCCAACCAATAAGTTACTAGCTGTAGCATACCTTTAGAATCCTGAAATTATCTTGGCCAGGGCTGGGTTGTTCAAAATATGATTAATCCTTTTAATGCAGGGTAATAACTCTTAACAAAAACTTTTTGTTGTTATCATAGTAACCAATTAACACTGGGTTACAGCTAATCCTCTCTTGAACCACTTGGCCAGCGAATACTGCTAGTTGACACCAACCAGCAAAACTTAATTAGTATAAAATAGAAAAAAATGTTTGGTTTTCAATAGGATGGTACAGTACAAGACCTGATTGAGAAAATGTTTGTCATGAGTGCACATATTCCTGAAATGGATATAATGCACATGTTCAGATCGCTGTGTGAGGCTGTGCAAGCATTTCACTCGGTTAACCCGCCACTAGCACACAGAGACATAAAGGTACAGTATGATAAAATTTTAGAGACTTAGAAAACCAACATGAATCATTATAGGCTGCTTAGGCCATTTAGACAAATTTTCTTGTTAATTATGAAAAATTTCCAACTGAAAAATCAGTAAAGGGGTCCAAATTAAATTTTTAGGTTTGAAGTCAGTTTGGGAGTAAATCTACACCTGTCCACTAACTACCAAACAAAGTTATGAAATCAATAGACAGTCCATGTCTTGATCCTTAACCAGAAGTAACCAACATGTGTGTTTTCATTCTATTGGGCCTCCAGTACTAGTGTGCAACTCCCGTTGTAGTTTTTAAGAGCTATGGGTACTCTAAATTGCTGTTTGTACATCATATGTACTGCATGTGCATTGATTCTGTTACCAAGTCCTGAGTTCCCTGGTTTGATCCTCGCCCTTGAGTTTGAGTGTGGAATATTTGGGTGACCTCCTTTCCTGCTAAAGCTCACTCAGCTTTTTATCCACTATTTTCATTTTTCTCTGTACTACAATCTCTGTCTTTCTGCTGTCTTCTGTGTTTGTTCTTCTGTGGTTCTTCTATACAAGCTTTTGGCAGGACTTCCTGCCCTTTTCTTGTACAGAAGAACCATAGAAGAAGAAATACAGAAGACAACAGAAAGACAGAGATTGTGGTACAGAGGAAAATGAAAATATTGTTAACTCCAACCACAATGGCCCACATCAAGAACATTGTAAGTTTTCATCTGTTCTTTTCATGAGTACCAGCATACATGGACCACTACGACGTGTATATGGGTTCCTGCTAAGCTGGGGATAAACTGATCTTTAAGTATATTCACCAAGAAAGGGTGCTACATGAATGCACTAGCCACCTTTACCTTTTTACTTGTTTCAAAAATGATATTAGATTTCTTACTTTTTTTAAACCTCTGCAGCCACACAACCTTCTCCTTGGAGAAAACAACTCAATTGTGTTAATGGATCTTGGGAGTGTGGATGAGGCTAGGAAAGTCATCACCTCCAGGTGAGTACCCTCATTTGTCTCCAGGGATGTCAAAAAGGTAAAAGGGGCATGGGGCTATTCCACCACAGCTAAGTTATTAGCCCCCAGCAGAACTGCTATTAATTTATACAGCTGAATTGACTGGAACAAGTGGGGTAAAGTGTCTTGCTCAAGGACACAATGCAAAATTTGGACTGCAATCCTAGGATTACGAGTTGAACATAGGCTGACTGCTTGGTCAGTGTGCTGCTAACTGTGTGCATTGAAAATAAAAGCCATAGATTACCCTGTTGTAGGGTATCCTTTAGGGCCATTGTGATTTTAATATTGCTGTTTTCCACAACTAGGAACCTTGGAAATGTACTTTGGAAACCCATAGAAATATAGTCCTTTCACTTATGCAGTCAAGCATTATTAGTGATAATTGAGTTTGAGCACTGTTAGTAATTAGATGCTATAAGTTCCTTTTTACTTTGTTGTGTTGAACTAGATTTCTCATTCCGTACCTGCAGAAGAGAAGCACTTGCGCTACAGGAGCAATGTGCCCAGGAATGCACTGCTGCATACAGGTACTAATGGTACTTAAATCATACAGGGAGGTAGCGTGGTTAGGGTGCTGGATTTGCATGTACAGTTGTCCCAGGTCCAAACCCAAATCTGACCTCTGACCGGATTTGGCTTCAGTGAATCCAGAGTCAAATCCGCCATGCTTGTATGTAAATAACAAACTGGTCTGTCTCCAGCCAGTTGGGGTTCTTTTAAAACTGTGTGATCACGTTTATGTCTGTTTGTAATGTACCGCTTCTAAGCATCTCTTTATAGCCTACGATGACTTAAAGGGTTATTAAATATGAATGAAAGAATTAATAAACAAATTAATGAATAAAAGAATGCATGAATGAACAACGAATGAATGAATGGATGAGTGAATGAAGGAATGAAGGAAGGAATGAATGAAGGAATGAATGAATGAATGAATGAATGAATGGATGGATGGATGGATGGATGAACGAATGAATGAATGTCTGACTGAATGAATGAATGAAACATATGTCAGTGCAAGGAGCTGACAAAAAGATACTCGAATGCATTACAGTATGAGTGCTACCGTAACTTCCAGTTTTCGAGCTCTAGTTGAATCTTTTTAATGATTGATGGTTTTCAGGGCTCCTGAACTTTTTGAAGTGCCATCCGACTGTGTCATTGATGAAAAAACCGACGTTTGGTCGCTTGGATGCACGCTATATGCAATGGCTTACGGTAATATACTTTCTTTGGTATTGATATTCGGTGAAGTTGAGCTGGTTTTGAGGGAGTTTAAGGTCCTCGTACGTGTGTGTTATTTCTATGTTCACGCGTGTTTTCCCTCCGCAGGTAACAGCCCGTGCGATGGGTCCGCGTGCTCAGCTATGAGTGGTAGTATTAGAATTCCTCAACAAAGGTAAGAACGCTCAAGTAATATAACATTGGTTTTCATATAGATTAAGATCCAATTATCATCGTTAGTGGCGACAACTAACTGAGGCAAGTCGGAATCATTGAGGAAGTTTATCGCATACCTAATAACAGTTATTCCAAGAAGTTAAAAAGCAGCAAATCACAAGCGTATCACATTCATCGTCACCACCATTTTCACCCGACAACGCCATCATTATCAGTGTCATCGTCATCACATTTATCGTCACCCCTCAGAGTTGTCATCAATACCTTCATCATCACCTTCGCAGTCACTTGAGCACGCTGCCTCTCGTAATCTAATAACGCTCTTTAGTTCGTTCGGTTCCTGGCTGTAAATAAAGCCTCTCGTTTCTCCCGGCTTGCAGTGTTTACTCCATGGAGCTCAACAACCTCATTCTCAGCATACTGAAAGTAGAACCACGCGAGAGGCCAACTGTTCAGAGCATACTACGGCGACTGGAGAATCTTGCGCCGCCCTCCGCTGTTTATCGTGTCAATGGAGACGACTCTTCGCGACATGTTATTATACAAATGTAAATACATAACAATTATTAACTGGTAGCGAGGTCTTTACTGGGAAATCTCGGACCGAGGTCTTGACGTACGGACCGAGTGTAGCGGAATTCACACAACAAGACCGAGGTCTGATATTTCCCAGTAAAGAACGAGAGAGGTTATTAAGTCGAATTTAATTAGAAACTTTTAAATAGAAAGTGAAATGTGGTAGAGCGGTAAGAAAGAGCCAACCAATCAGAATGCGGGATTCGTTCTGGCTATATCATAAGAGAATTTATTAGGGAAAGTAATGTGATACGATTGACTTAATAGAAAACTGTTGAAAGGTAACGAAGGTTTTCTTAGAATCCAGACAAATTGTAACCTTGACTATAGTTAAGAGGCGTCAAACTGCCCAACTCATCAACAGCAAGGGTTCAACCCTTCCAACTCTAGCCAGTTTGTCAATATCTAACTTCTCCTTACCAAACACATACAAAAAGAGTCAATTACAACGAGAAAAAAGGAATTGATCACAAGAATAAACAGTTGAAGATGAAAAGCAGAATTCTCCATTACCTGGTTACCATAAGAATATGTGCCCTAGTAGGGAGAATTTCCAACATGATCTTTGTCGTGTTTGGGTCTGTAAGGGTTGGTATCGAAGGAGAAAAAAAAAAATTGATAAATGCAAGTAAGCATTTGCCTCGATTTTGTGTTCTAATTAGGAATTTGAAATAACCAGTAGTTAGGCAAGAATGAAAAAGATAAGAGCAAACTTGAATTATGTTTTTACCTGACAAGTCTCGTCGGCGTTGCATTCGACTTCACGCTTCGCCGTGATAAGAAGTGTGCGTTTTAATGTTCTGATACTAAAGTTCGCCATGCGTGCGTCTGGTTTACGCAAGAGAGAACCGAGATCTTTTTTTCAAAACACGGTAATTCTTATTTTCTCTTTTGTACTATTGGCGGGGTTCAGTTTGGAAAGTGCGTGCTGATTGATTCAAAATGCTAGCAGCACTTTTAACCAGAAAACGTAATTCCTAAAAAGGTTATTTCAAATCATTTTACTCAGCACAACATCTCAACCAGGGACTCCACAGGGTTTTGTAAATATAGTAGAAATGCAACTATAATGATGAGAAATATATAGGGTAATATGTTGATTCGATCTCTAAGAACGATGGAGTTTTCTCTGCGTGTTCCGATTTGTGCGGAGTCTAGGGAAAATGTTTATGGTATTATGATGTTTTAAGCGATTGAAGTCTGCTGTTACTGCCACTGGCCACCTCGTTAATACGGCCACCTCGTTATACCGGTAACTTTTGGTTTGGTCCGCCGCTCGAATGGCCATACTTTTTCTTAATAAAAAAGGTTCGTTAATACGGTCACCCCGGTATTACGGCTAATTTTTTCTGACCCATAGGTGACCGTATTAACGGGCCCACTGTATTAATAAAGGCAGATTATTAAGCTAAAAGGGTTTTACTGAAAGTCTTTACTAGTTTGTGCAAGAGTAGTGTATTGCCGTAGTTCAAGTTCATATGTTCACGGAACCTTGTAAGTGGTGGCTAGTGTACATATGCATACAAGTAACGCAAATTTTATGAATAAAAATTAATAAAAAGATACTTGGAATAGTTCTGAAAAGTTATGTTCCCAGAACTAGTACAAGCTGACTTCTATACCTCAGCATTCTAAGGAGTTGATCACCTGTTTGAACATTTTGTTATCTTCTTTTTCACTCGCCCTTCTGTACTGTTGGTATAGTCGTCTGTTTTTTCCTGGACGTTTCGACAACTGTACGAAGTGTGCTCTTCATGCAGCTGTTGAAGAGGGCAATACACTCTCAGTTGACGAAACGTACAGGGAAAAAAGACATTTATAGAACGATACGTGAAGAACAAAAAGAAGATGAGAAAAACCGTCTGTGCCAAGTTAAACGAACTAGCTTTGTAAAATATAGCTTATGGAGGTGATGGTTTGAGGGGGGAGGGGAGGGGGTA
>JAOBAT010120899.1:1889-13462 GCA_026413305.1 Hydrozoanthus tunicans
TGATTTTGATTTTGATTTTGATTTTGATTTTGATTTTGATTTTGATTTTGATTTTGATTTTGATTTTGATTTTGATTTTGATTATTATTGTTATTATAATTATCGTGTGCGTCCGAACTTTTCATAGGACTTCCAACAAGATAGAGAGAATGAGGTGAAATGCAACAAGTTTAGGAGTCAGAAACGAAAGAAAAAGTGATTTTGATCCACACTGAGCACGAGAAAAGACCCAGTCGGATCTACAGTAAACCCCTCTGAATTCTCTTTCAAGCTTTGTCGCAGACTGAATCCATTACTTGCTTACGGTTTGTGTAGTGTAGCGTCTTTCATGACTATCCCAAGATGAGACACAAATATCGCAAGTTAAGCCATCACCTCTTCCCCCCTCCCCCTTTTGCCGCCGAAAAAATGGTAAAAGGTTGGTACTTACGTATGTGGACTCGATCGAGTCAGACATGCAGAACGTCCTATCATTGTAGCCCCCCCCCCCCCAATTGAGAGGTTGTTGTGGATAATTTAAAAAAAAGCAATCAACGGCAAAGACACTTCAAGTACTTCAAAAAGGGTAAAAAAAATGCAGTTTGATCCGGCTGGTACTGAAAAACAGACATAATGATCTCATTTTATAAGTTGAAGTTGCATGAGTCCAAATATCAAACTCAACGATGACCTAAGAAAGTTCATTAGTCTACACGGGAAACAGAGAAAAAAACACGATAGTCTCGTGCTCAGCTCTCTGATTGACACACCAGAAGATGAGTTGACCTACAACAGGAAATCTGAGTACGAAATTGATGCACTTTTAAGTATTAAAATACTTACCGGCTTTCACATGAGAGCAAGTCACACGTGCAACCACTGCCTTTCGGGCCAACAGGATAACGATGGAGCCTAGAGTATGTACCCTTGGGACATATGTAGTCGTAATATCTGGGGCATAGCCTTTCACATAAAAACTCTGCGTAATTCTCTTCGACTAAGGTACAGGTGCACACGTAACCACACGAGTCGGGAATATACTGCTCACCCGGATGGTAGCGCTTTCCAGTCCAGTCAAACGTTCCGCAAGTTGCTAATGATGAAACGATAACTCGTTATCTGCATCAATTATGAAACTTCAATTTCCACGATGAAAACGGGAGATGCTAGCCGTGAGAATAACTAGCGATGTATAAGCTCGCTTGAAAACAACCTCAACTTGCTGATTTTAATTTGTTTTTTCTTAACTCATTTGAGCAAAACTTTAAATTTTATTGATTTTTCCTGTTTTTTAAATTTCATCAATTTTGCAATCAATTGTCAACCGCTGCCTGGTTTGCCCAAACGGCGCCAGTCTGCGTGCGGAATGCCAGGGTTCGATTCCCGGTACCGGACATTCACTTACGGTCTTAAACCAGCTCAGGAACAAGGTACTGCCTTTGCTTAAACATCTGCAAACAGTTAGACCTTCGCGTCCACTCGGATCTCTTGTCGGCGGACGATAGATACTTGATCGTAGGGGGCGTATCCTATGGCCTTGATCAGGTAACTATTAGTGCTTGGTCACACGAGACAGGCGCTGAGCCCGGTCCCAGGTAGATGAAAGGTATCTCTTCCCTCCCTTGCCGGTAGGGAGGACTTTTCCACCCTCTCTCACATAGCTTCTTTTATGTCCCTTCGGACCCGTCCTCCTATCCTCCTCCTGGTCTAAGATGACCACATCCTCGGTATTAAATGTTCTGCTGGTCTCTAAGTTGTGTAAATATACCTCGGAAGTCTGGGCCGGGGTATTGTGTTTTTGGTGTCGATGATGTTTCATCCGGGTCTTGGGTGGCTGAACACTTGGTCCTGCCGACTACACAGGTACAACCTTTCATCTACCTGGGAGCGGGCCTTCAGCCTACAGCCTACTAGCATCTATTTTAACTGGATGGATGAGAAATTACACTTTAATTTGCTAACATATATACTTGACCAGCTGGTACTTCACATGCTATTCTTGCTTGATATAAACAACCTACCACCGTAATATCGCTTCTTTATACTTCCACCATAGGCAAAACTGGCAAGTATTACAATAACTAGTGCGTTCTTCAACATCATGCTATAAAAAGAGAAGAAATTAAAAAGATTAAGGGTTTGCTCCATGACGGTGCGAAAAATTAAAGATAAGTTCTAGTTATGCAATGCTTTCAAGTGGGATACCGTGTGGAATATGCCACGCGTCAAATGCAGAAAATGCAAATGACAAGTGGCATTTTCCACAATATCCCACGAAATTGCAGTGCATAACTATTTCATCTTATACCTTGAAAAGTACAGCAATTGCAAGAATTTTAGTGATATACTAGTTTTTTTAGCATCTTTAATGATTAGTAGTTTATCATTTTTTTATAATTGCCGCAAATTTTCCCGCCCTTTCTGAACTTTAATGGTGCGTGCATGCAGCAAGTCATGACGGGAAGATTCAGTGAAAAACTACCACTTGCATACTAATCAGAACAGCAGCGATGCTTGGAACAATGGATCAACTGCCAGTCTTATAATAAGGAAAAAGTTTTTGTCTGAGCCAATCAAAACTCAGAAAATACAAAACTAACCAACCAGCGCCATTGTCGTGCACGCTTGGGGCAAGGCAAGCTGCAGTTCTCAGAAAGTTGGTTTTCTGAATTTTATATTCTCGGTCTGCCGAGTTTTACTCTCTTTTCCGATAACTCAGGATTTTCTGGGATAAAAAAAAGACAAATCTCTGAGACAAACAGTAAAAATAAAGTCGAAAGAGTCTCAAAGCTTGGCTGAGTGTTTGGTGGTAGCGGTGAAACTAAACACAAGTCCTTGAGTACATGTCACAGGCAGCAAAGGCTTAACATGCAGTGAGAAGCTTCATGATATAATTATGAATAATACGACTACACGCTTGTCCAATTTGGAAATAATTGGATTAAAGATTTCCTCTGACAGCTAAACGTGGCTCGGCGCGTGACTTATTTCAATTTTGTTGTTTCCGGTGTTTTTCTCGTCCAGTAATTTCCTAGTTGGCCAGTATGCGGTCTGATTGCGGTAAAACCGCGATCATTAGTTAACCTTAATACGATTCGAATTAACCGAGTTGCAGTTTTTTATGAGTTTGTCATGTAAAATCGAACCCGGGGAAGTTGGATTTTGTTCTAAAAAGCAGGGGTTTCGATGTATCTAATCCAAGTTCGAATTACCGGAGCGTTTAAGTAACAAAAACTTTCAGAAAGATAAAAAACCAGACAAAGTGCGGGAATTCAGTATGAAACTTTTACCACGTGCCAAAAAAAAACTTTAAGGGGATGTTGAACTCGATGATATCGTGTTTACTGACCAGTAGCATGTCAGTCCATTCTCCAACGAAACATGCAAACTTGCCGCGTTATGAAATTAATTAAACGTTTTGTTTCCAAGAAACCTTGTGTAAGTTACAGGAAATAAAGCGTGCTTAATTTTTAATTCCTGGAGTTAGCGATTTCAAGCATTTGTTTGACGAAAAGCTAACATTGGCCAATGTCAGCATCTTAAAACTTCCGACATTGAGGATTAAAAACAATCAACTTTTTAGTTGATCACAAAATACCCTAATCACCAACGCTTTCATTAGTGAATAGTATATTATTTCTTGTCAAATAAAACCAAATCTACTATAATATTATTAGTTAAGTTGTATTCTTTCTGCAAAACGTTGTAAACATACAACAAAATATTTTTTCTTGATATTTACAGCTATAAACACTCCATGCCGCGGTAAGGTCGATAAAAGACAGTTTCTCAATGTTTTTACAGTATGAACGCATTATATAGAAGTAAATAAAAAATCTTACCATGAGAACGTTGAATTTTTGAAAGAAGGATTATTTGAAATAAAGATAAGAAACGAACAGTGGCCATAGTGAAGTATTCGGTTTTGCTTTTGTCGATTATCTCAAAAACGAAAAGAAAACTTGACGATATGTTTTCGACATTGGCAAAAGGGTCTTTGGTTAGATATATACTTACTGAAAAAAAATTGTTGCCTTTTTAAAAAATGTTTGCTCTTAAATTAATCCGGCTAAACCACACTGAAACGGAACGACAAGTTAAGTCCTAAATGGAAAACACGAGAATCAAGAAAGGTTTTCGTTAGTTGTGAAATACATTGGCAAATCTTACCCACGTCGTATTTGTACAACCTGTTGTCAAAACTTTAGAAAGTTCTTAAGAAAAACAATTGTTCTGCTGCATAACTAGATCTAAGTAATATATCTAAATGTATGCATGTATGTATGTATGTTCGTTTATATTTTTCTGTACAAAAGAAACAGAAATCCATGTCTTAATAACCAAAAAAACTGAAAACGAAACTGAAAAGTTAAGCGCTTTTCCTACCTCTGCGGTAGCAATTTCATCATCTCATGCAGTTGTGAACGTGTTCAGTGAAGAAAACTTCCTAGTCACTGTATTTATATAGCGGATTACACAAAGCAAGAAACAGCAATAGCGTCGCCACAGACAGGGGTCATTTCTAAATTGGCAGCAATTGATTGAAACAAAAGAAAAACCATCTGCAATTCTCTGTATGAAATCACTGGTAAAACCTTTATAATCCTTTGAAAGGGTTTACGTCAAAAAATGCTTGCGTTTGTGATTTTCATATCACCCACAATGTGAAGGCGGAAGGATGTTTTCAATCTATAATAAAAGTTTCAAGGGACAAAAACAACAGTGGCTTGTTTAGAAATACATAATTGAACTAAACCGTGCGCGAACAGTGGATCCGTGGATCAAATAAACCTTTGAAATTATTCTTTTCAGAAACCAGATTTATTTTTACCTAAGGTGTATTTTTTCTTTACGAACGGATGAAAACTTGACTATATTTGGTTTGTAAGGAGAAAAATAAACAACCAATCTAATTATTGAAATTTTTGTTCATAAAACTTTAACTATAACAGTTGAATTGTCAATCAGAAAAAGAAAAAAATGAACCCATGGTGTAGCCAAAATATGTTTCGAAAATGTTCTTACTCAGAGACCAAAATCAGTTTATCGAAAAAGGCTACGTTAATGTTAAATGCAGTATAGCAAAAACATACCTTTTATAAAAGTGTGGAAATTATAAATTTTTAAGACCACGCGGTTTTTTCTTTTTATCAATGCTTCAAAATTGACCAACAATTCGATAATTTGTTGCTTGTTAATCAAACAAAAAAACTTTAAAAACGGTTCCGTCCATGCGTACACAGCTTTTTTTTGTTGCTATGTGGAAGCAACGGCTAAAAAATAATGGTTTGCATACACTTTTTTCTCAACAAAATTAAATAGCCTTTGTTAAACAGGAAAACAAGAACTGTTCGTTCCGTTGGCTTGGCGTCTAAAATAGAAGATGTTTTTATAACAGAAATTTTTATCACACAGGATTTGGTTTCTACATATTTTCCTGTAAACCTCCTGTTTTTTCCAATGAAACTTAAAAGGAGTATTTTGATTGTTCTAGTTTCAGCCCAACAAAATAGTTTATCTGGTTTCATCCAAAGATATCCTATATAAGAAGTGTTTTGTTATGAACTTCGGAGTAATTGAAGAGATTTTGTTTAAACGCTATGATTAAAATTTCAACAAACAGTTTTATATTAACTGTTATAACTGTTAAACCGCAAAAAATACAGGGACCGAAAATGTTGTGAACACCCAAATAAAACATTTGAACATTCTATTCTTTTTCGCTTCAAAGTTATGTCCAACAGTTATCCTCAAAACGTACCAAGAGACTAGGAATTGATTAAAGGAAATCTTGTTTCCTTGCATGGCTCTGATCTTCCCCACCCTCGATGGCTAGTCGGGAGTATAAGAACTAATCGATTCCGTGTCGAGGGAAATTGCGTAAAAATCCGTAACATCAAAGCTGTATCCGCAGGAAAAAAGTCCTTTCATCCACCCCATCCGATTAAACATTTCTGAATAAATATGCTCCACCAACTTGAACAAAACTCTCCACAATGCTCAGTTAGTGTAATATCTACGCAGAAACTGTGTAAAGAACTTTTATTAACCAACCTAGTGCCCAGGCCTTTAATAAAAATAAAGAGCAAAATAACGTCATATAAAATAGAGATTTTTCATATTCTATTTGTGTATGTGATAACACGAGTTCAAATCGAAAATAACTTGCACAGGTTGGTTTTTCAAAATTTAAAGTATCAAAATTACATTGGCCTGTGGGTTGAATGAAGTTTGAAGTTTTTGAAAAACATGTGGGGTGCAAGTTATTTCAAAATTGGACGAGAAAATATTATTTTGGTTGTGTATGTTATTAGAGTAATAACACGTATGTATTTCCTTATTACCTTATACAAGTCTTCCTACACCCCCCTCGTGTTTATAAAGAAAATGCAAAGACACTGGAAATGCGTTTTATTGCTCTCATGAAATATAGAGTATGAAAAGACGTGTAAATATATTTTCTCAATATCGAAGTTCGTGTTACATTTATGTCACAGGTCATCTGAGTCTCGTGGCAATAAAGAATGAACTTACTTGTCACATTTGACTGTGAACGAAGCTACGGAACTAAGAAATTTTGGCGATCAAAACGCGAAAGTAAACTTAGATCCTTTCGCTGAAGTACAATGAATGTTTACTCGATAGCTTCTAAAGGAAATCTTTTCTTGAAGGCCTTGAAGTTGAAACCCAAAAAAGAATACTAGAGAAACTCGTTTCGAGACAGTTTCTACACGACGTCGTGTTCACGTACACTGTTCATTTCATTCATTGATCTCATTCATGAAACCGGTTTCTTCAACTTGTTCATTACTGGAGTTTTCAGCGGCAAACTACAAACCTTTTTTATTGAAAAGGTAGTAACTTTTTTGAGCTCATCAAAGTTGAAGGCTGTTTTGCAAAACTTTCCACTTCAACAAGTGTTGTTAACAAGCAAAACCTACGGTTAAACAAACTTGTTGCTTTTATTTACTCATTTCATTCATTTGATCGGCTCTCTTGATTTTGTTCAACACCTGGAGTGTTCGTCGGGCAAATTCTAGTCTAAATCTAAAGGAAAAGTTGGAAAAGTTGTCATATTCTTTGCCAAAGTTTCAGCAAAAACCTCCAGCTCCATTGTCCAGATGCACGGCAGGCAGTGCGTTTATCGAGATCTAGAAGCACGCTCTCGTCATACAAAAAGGCCGCGCGAAATTTCTACAACAAATGCATCTGTGAGAAATGTGCCTAGCTTTGACTGCAAAGTAAAGATAGTAAATCTTGTCGATCCAAGTACGCCAAATGTATGGAAAACCATAGACACTCGCGGTCGTGTTCAAAACAAGTTCGTCACAAATCTATAGACAGAGAACCATCTCGAGATCTGTAAGAAAAGTTATCAAATGGCTGAAGTGTAGAAAATTAAGAAAAAGGCGAAAGAATATGCTTAAAAAAGGCACAACTGTTTCTTCTTTTTTATACAGTGTTGCTACATCCGAACAAGCATTTTCACAGAGCAGTTACGAACAAATCAAAAGGCAGGAAGTTGCAGGGTCATATATAACAATTATTATTATTGTGTTAAATGAACTATATTTAATTTTTTTTAACTATAATACCCTATTCGGCCTGAGCTACATGCGGTCATCGACTGCCTATTTTAGTATATACTATTGTAATATATTTGTTACTATCTTGTATAAAAAAACCTTAGTTCGATGCAAAATTGCGCAACGTAAGGTCCAATAAACCACCTTTCTATCATATAAACCACCTATCCGCACGTTAAAGATCTCATGAAACACTTGCTATGTAGCAGTAAAGATATTTGTTTGCAGCTCGGTAATCTCCGCATTGAGTTAAAACACGGCGGGTAGTTTTCAGTTGTGAACTCGTATCGAAGATGGTTGAACCGCAGTGCCAAATTCCTATCACAATGATGGCAAGTGCTCTTGTAAGCAATGACGATCTTCTTACAACGGTACATTGAAATGTTACGAACGAATACAAATTGTGACGATCTGCATGCAATTAGCAAAGCCCGTGAGAGGGAAAGGGGAATTGTGCATTAAGTCTAGTGAGTATATCTGCAGTTAAATGAAACGAGTGCCAGTTCATTTGACTCGTTTGAGAGTATCTTTAAGAATTATACAATGCAAATAAACGAGTACATACATCTTTTAAGTCTGTATACATTCGTAGTAGCTTAAGGATTCAGCTGTGTTCTCCTTGTCTGGAAACAGTAATCGTTCTAAGTGCATATTTTCTTCTGGATGCTTTTTTAATAATTGCTAAAATACTAGGCGTTGGGCACTATCCAGCGTGCTTTACAGTAAATACATAAAACAACCAGGTGCTTCATTTCTGTATATATTTGAAGATGCTTAACGGATTTCAGTTTTATTCCCCTACTTGTCTGGAAACACAAAGCATGTATTTTCTTCAGGATCCGTTTGACATTTATAGCTTATATATCAAGGGCACTATCCTGCATGTTTTATAGTAAATACATAAAATGACCAAATATTTATTTCTGAATAAATATTCGTAGATGCTAAAAGGATTCAGCTTTAGTCTCCTTGTCTGGAAACAGTTAGCGTATATTTTTTCAGAATGCTTTTGGCGTTAATAGCTAAGACATCAAGGCCACTATTATATATTTATCCAGAACATTTTACAGTTACCATGCATCATTGCCAGTTATAGTAGTCTTATGGTTACTAATCAATACCATGTACATATATTAAACATACTCCCCAGCGGATTGTGAAAGGAGTTGCAGTGGACCTGGCTGGTTGTACATTTTTATTTCAGCCGTCTACAGTTTTTGAAAGTGTCCCAAACTTTACATCACATTCGTCTTAATCGCGTTTTGTCTTCGTTTACTTTTTCACAAGAGTCAATAACAATCACAATTACAATACCCGACTTGCTTCGAGGCAAAGTTAACAGCTTCAAGACAATATGGAAAAGTCGTGCGCGATACAACTACTGATGGACGAAATGTCAAATTCCAACACATCTCACCGCCCGTCACTATAAGAAATAAGACTAAACAAACAGATTCCAGTCGATTCGCTTGTATCTTTTATATACTAAGTCTATTCATTTTTACTTGTAAATAAATCAGCAATGCAGTAAGTGCGAACAATTTTTGAGATGGCTATTTTCAACCACTGCGTGTTGAAATACTTTTGCTAATTCTCGAAAATATTCCGTACAGCCCCTCGTATTTCCCTCAGCCGCAATAGGTGAACAATCGGGCGAAACCGGTGCGTCGCCGGAGTCGCAGCAGTCGTGAAGATAAAGGTTTTGCATGTACCGCGACTGCTGGCGACTCCTGCGTCTCACCGGTTTCCATAAAATTGCAGCTGTCGCAACTGTCGTAAGTGAATGGTCCAACTCTTGGTAAAAAAACACACTACTGCAATGGTTTCTGGGATACCCTTTGTTGCAGGAGTCGCAACCAAGCTTTTCTTCCAGGTTGCCATTAAAATTTTGTGTTGCAGCAGTCGTAGCAGTCGCGAAACTCGTGTTGCAGTAGTCGCGGGCGATTCCTGCTACTCGAGTCGCAGCAGTCTCAACAGTTGCAGCCGTCGCGGGCGCCATCGGTTTCCATATAGTCGCAGCAGTCGCAAGAGTCGCAGAACAACTTTGTTCGCGACTCCTGCCAATGCTGCGACTATATGGAAACCGGGTTAGCAAAGAAGCCACCTAATATCATCGTATAGACAGCCTCGTGAACGTGTGCTTCAACTTTAGTAACAAACGTTAAGCTTTCTAAAGTCCACACTTGATTGCTTTTGCGAACGCGAAAGGAGTATAGCTTAAAACAAACATTAACAGTAACATCACCATGGTCCAAGAACGTCTTTTGATTTTCTGTATTTTTTGGTTTTTGTAAATGAGCAGCTAGCTGCACTTCGGAGAGAACTCTCTTTTCAATTCTTCGAACAGTGCGAAATGTGATTGTACTTGCAGCGATAACAAGGGTTGTGTATAAAAATATCGTTGTTATTACAAAGATAGTCTGAATGGGAACATCGAAACGATAAAGAAATCCTATTACAAGGGCATAGGCCGAATGAACGATCTTGACAACAAGCACACGGCGAATCGTAACCACCTGTTGGTATCGAAGGTGGAAATACAGCCCCAAGCACCTATCAATGCTGATGATTGCTATTGTGAACAGAGATGAGCCTATCATTATGGTTGCCACTTATACGAGGATGTTCTCAAAAAGACTGTAAACTGGGACGGTACCGGTCCATCATCAGAAGAATAAGCGAGATGACTGCACAGAGCTGAACAATTAACCCAGTGAGAAAGTCCTCAATAGGCAGGCAGCACAAAGCGACATTGGAAGGGCTGCAAAGAGACGGTGTTTTCACGACAGCTATGATAACCAGCGTGCTAGCAAACACGGCATCTGAACATGTAATACTGTTGATAGCACAGAAGGTGACAATTAAAGTTATCGAAGATTTGATCAGTTTGTTTCCAGCAAATACATGTTTTCCGGCCAGTTGTCACATTTAATTACTTCGCCCAGATTGGACAAATTGTAGTGGATGTTTGACAAATCATTCATTTCCAGAAGCACGCTTCTTCTTTAGTGCACTGCTGAATCGCTTTGGCAGATTGGAAATGAAAAGTAAAAGGAAACTCCTTTGGTTTTAAAATAATTTTTCAGTGTCTCTTTTGTACCTCTTGAAGGATCAGCATGTGCTGGTACAGCCATCTCGCTTGACTCTTGGCTCAACTGAGCTGACGTTAACTCTCGCAGATCATTTAAATGCAACAATACCCTTAGTTTACTCTTTACGAAGAGACTCACTGACCGCCATCAATAAAACATCACGATATTCATGCATTAACACGTTTCAAACAAAGCTAAGCAACACATCTGAGTTTATTTACGCAAATGAAAATAAATGAGATGCCTTTTTTTTTCTATTTATTAAAATCGAAACAACAAACAAATGGTGTTGTTATAATGCCTTTGTTAAGTATTTTTGTCCTGTCGAGATGGTAGACTATAAATCAAAAATAGCGTGATAGCTTCGAATACTCTATGTACACATAAAACTTTTTATTTTTTTATCAACAGTTTTACTGTTGCAGGATGCGATGTTCACTAACCAACTGGATTGGATTTATTTACCGATTGGATCGGAAAAATGGATTATTCACTGAAGTTAATGGTTCCCGTGTTCCAGAAAAACTCGATCGAACAGAACGTTTTTTAATTAATATCATGATAATGTTAGTCGCATTTTTAGCTTTTCTGCGATTCATTTTCTTCAGTAGAACATTAGTGTCCAAATACTTCTTTAGAGTTTTGTTCTGCGTTTAATTTCTTAGCTTTTTAACCTTTAAATGCTAGCGCTTACGTCCATTTTCATGGATTATGCGAAATATATGAGTACTGATATGTCTTCTTATCCAACCAATTGCATTGTGTTGTGGCTATTTAAGCTTAGCTTAATTCAGTTGCAATATACATTAGTTAATTGACATAAAGGAGCGGTTAACATCAATTATTAAATTTTCAATCTCGAATATTGCGATTCGCGCGTTCTGATTGGTTCATTCAATCTCGGTTATCAGCTCAT
>JAOBAT010120910.1:0-13461 GCA_026413305.1 Hydrozoanthus tunicans
TCTTCTCGGATAAGGACGTTAAACCGTAGGCCCAGTCTCTCGGTCTCCTATCGAGGGACTTAAAAGAACCCACAACAGTAGAGTAGGGTGATCCCGGTGTTGTGGTCTGTCTCTTCTACTAACTGAGGGCAACTCTTAGGATAAAAATAGTTGTGAGCCGCGTAGAGCGGACTGTCTAAGACCCTCAATACCAGAGTTAATTGTTAAGCACTTTGGGCATGTACCTATGGAAAGGCGCTATATAATAGCTAAATATTATTATCATTAATGTGTACAAGGCAGTGTTTTTCAAATCTTAGCTTATCTACAGTGATCTTCCCGCATGCTTTAGAAAAACTGTTAATAAACTGAATATTTTCAAACAAATACTCGATATTCATTATATAAAACAACTCCTAATAAGGTCTATTTCAAAAACTCAAACTGCCGGAAACTGTAAACACACAACATAAACAAAACAGAGGCATATATTTTTATGATGATCTGATAATCATACATAATTTCGGGTTAAATCAATCAAATTCAAATTTTAAAAATCCACTTGTTTTAGTTATAAGAATTAGTTTAAGCTGTTGCTAATGTTTTCTTCGCCTCGTTTTCTTCTCAACACTTTTCTCGTGTTTTGCTGCGTCATAGTATGTTCTGTTTTTGTCTAGAAACACGCGCGAGACTGTTTTATTCCTTAAACACATTTTTGTTTTCGGGTAATGAGAAAAACTAAACCAAAACCAGATAAAACAAATCTGTACTGAAGACGAAAACAAAACTCCCCTAATATGGTAACAGAAAAAGTGTGGGTTCTAATTTTACATATTTGGGGCTGAAAGGGTTGAGACAATGATATTGACTTAACATACCTGTAGAGTTTGACTTGTCGTTTTCAGATGATATTTCCCCACCAACAGGCATAGAAACCAGCTCATACGGGTCTCGAGTGGGCGTCAATGGAGGGTGAGATGAGCCATGCTGACTTTGACTAGCACTGAGCAAATCTCCACCCAAGCTTCCTTGGGAAAAAACGCTTGCTTGCGAGTTAAACACGTAGGAACTATCCAAACTTGAAAAATCAGTTAAGCTTTCCTCTTCATAGACATCATGCAAACTCGCAACATCACTTGCTGAACACGTAGATGCAACCTCCGAGCTTGCCCGTGTTCTACTTCTGCGTCTTGGCCTCCTTGCTCTCCTTTCTCGCGACCGCCCTTTACCGCTATTCGATTTCCCACCTTGCATTTTTCCGTTTATTCCATTTTCCTCTTCTCTTCTACTTCCTCCTTCGTTTTGCCTTTCTTTTCCCTTTCCTTCGCTTTTTCCATCTTTTGTCCCCTTTTCATTACCACTTATTTTTCCTTCTCCTCCCCTTCCATCCCTTTCTCCTGTTCTTCCTGCCGTCGTTTTCGATTTTACATCTTGTACTACTTGAACCTCCTGTCGCCTTTCGAAATCAGCAAAGGAAACTGGCTTCTGAATGCTTGCACTATCCCGGTCTCCGGCTCGACCATCACTTCCTTGAACCGCATTCTTCTTTCCTTTATATTCTAATTTTTGTCTTTCATTAGTGCCGCGATGGACTTGTCTCGATTCTGCTTGACGGGTGACTGTAGATGAACCATGACTGTGTACAGCGAAGCTTGGCGGATGTCGATTTTTTCCCTCTGCTAGAGACTTTGGCTTGACTTCTTTCAAAGGGTTGGAAATCGAATACTGTCTCTGTTCCTTCCCGTGTGGTTTGTTTACAAACGACGTATTATCTTTAACTTTAGCAGGTAAAGCACTCTTTGGAGCATATTTCTCTTTTGTTCCTCGAGGCTGTGTTGTGTCTTCTCTGAATTTATTAGCCACAAAGTGAAAAGTAGAGTTTTGTGGAACCTTTTCAACGGACTGATTCAAATTGTTTAACGCACATGTGTTGTTTTGTTTCCTGTCGGCCATACCACTTGCTTCTTGTTGCTTAGTATTAGCCGGTAATACTGTGGTTTTCCCAGTTAGATAACCGGTTTTTAATTCTTTACTTGGTAACAGAATGTGGCTGAATAATACTTTCTGATGATGTGTGACAGCTAAGTTCACCCTTCGTAACGCCGACGAGTTCGGTTCCGTATCCATTTTGTGCTCGAAAGGACAGTTCGTATTCGTACAAGCTTCTCTTACAAGGTTTCGACAGAGATGTAAGCTGTCACATTTCTCTCCCAAATTACATCCGATTGTAATGTATCCACTGCACAAGTGAGGAAGGCAGTTACGGAAGATGTTCCGTATTGCGTTGCTGGAAAGATATCCAAGTCCAAGGTCTTCGACTTTGGTCAAGTTATGATTGTCTTTGAAGTCATGTGAAAGTAGGCAGTTGGTATTATCACAATTCCCTTCTAAATACCCTTTACAAATGTGCCAGTAATTACACATGTTCCCCGCTTCGCATTTATGATCCATATACTTAATGCATAGCCGTATTTTGAAGTAAATTCTAACATTAGATATCTGGCCATGATGTTTTTCCAACACAAAGCAGTTGTTAGCTTCAGAGATCTGTTCGAGTTTCCGCCTCGCGTCTTTGGTTGAACACTTTGCCAGTGGGGAAGGAGGAGCCATCAAATGGCTGAACGAAACGGCTCCCCGATTATTACAGATGTAGTTGAAAATCTTTTTCACGTCGCCTTCCATTGTTGAGCCACCAAAACCAAACAGCGCTCGCTTCCAAAATTCTGAGAACACGATTTCTTAGAATTTCCATTCGTTACCAGCCCTCGCTGCAACAGATGTTTCTTGTGCATGCGCATAATAGATTTTAAAAGCGGACATCGATTATGGCTCGGATTATGGCCAGCGTGAGATAGTATAGGACGTTGACTCTAGGAACGAGATTGCCTATTAGGGTTGAAAACATTTCTCTAAACATTTAAAGTAAAGAACAACATTTTTTAGTTTGCAAAACATGTGATGTTCATGTCGCTGAAGCAAATGTAAACACCTTTCCCCGAATTAGTTCTGTTCGCCACTGCGAGCGAAACGCTATAAGAACAAAAAAGGCCCTATAAAAAATAAAAATAAATTTCTGAGTGAACATAAGTATTGATCAGTATCGGCTAACATTTAAAAATGATAATGGAAAAAGATCTGATCGCGATCGAGTGATGAAAAAGAATATCTCAATGTGTACCTGTGACCTGTTAACCTGTTAAACAGCTATAAACATAAATTTTTTCGCGAAACTAGGTTTCAAACGTTGTTCAATCTGTAGTTCCAGAAAATATCCACACTCCCACTAGGGAAGGAATCGGAATTTCCAGGGGGAGGGGAGGGTCTGACGGCTAGGAAATTCCAGGGGGGAAGGAGGGGTCAAAAGTAGTGGCAAATTTCCGGGAGGGTGGTAGACATAAAGTACTTTTAAACGAACTGCTTTGAAGTACGCACTTTAACTCAATGAAGTGATGGTTTTTATGGTATCATATAACGTTCTATTAAAACTCTCTATTAAAACTGGATAAAGATGAAACTTCTCCGGGGGCGAGAGGGGTCTGACGGCTAAGAAATTCAAGGGGGGAAGGAGGGTCAAAAGTAGTCAAATTTCCGGGGGGTGGTAGACATAAAGTGCTTTTAAACGAATTGCTTTGGAGTACGCACTTTAATTCAATAAAGTGATGGTTTTTATGGTATCATATAACGTTCTATTAAAACTTTCTATTAAAACTGGATAAAAATGAACTTCTTTAGTTTGGAGTTCGTACTGACGAACAAATTGTCAAAGCTTATGTTAATTTTTCTTTATATGAGCATTTTAAATCTTTTTTTTTCTCATCATCGAGAGAAGAAACAAGTATAAAGGAGATCCACATTGTAAGTAAAGATATATTCTGTCGAAATTTCTTTTAAAAACTTGAAACGAAAGTAAAAACGTAAAGCACTAACATTTCCAGGGGGGTAGGGCAACGAATTTTGGAAATACCGGGGGTAGGGGGGTCCCACCAGATGTCCCAAAACGGAAATTCCGGGGGGAGGGGGGAGAGGTCCGAAATAAATTCCTTCCGTGGTGGGGGTGTGGATATTTTCTGGAACTACACAACACAAAAATTAGATGTGGTGGATATTTCTTCAAGTTTGCTACTCGGCACTAAGACAAACATTTGTTTCCTGTGGTGTCAAAATATTTTAATTATGTTCAATATAAAACGAAAAGATAGTGGCGGTAATGTGTGTGGTGATGGCCGCAGAGTTTAACTTGCAAAACTGGAACAATTAATTGTTTAAGTCATGCTAGAAGTATTGGTACTGATTTGGTTCCATAGGTTCCGTGGTTTCAAAAAAAAAAAAAGAATGCGTTGTGGATATCTGTAGACCATTTACTGCTAGAATCGATATCACTCCACCCACCCCCAATCCCGTACATACTGAAAGGACTCGCACTTATGTGTAATGCTTTGTGTCTATATTTCTTGCTTTAAAAAATCTTGTTTTTTACAAAAATTTTTTTTTTCAACATATCTGAAAAATTTATACAAAACCGTTTTTTGTTTTTAAACTTGTTACAAAACATTCGTAACCAACATTCCGACTTTTGTTTAGTATTTAAAGTGTTTTTCTTGTGTTCAATTTTTACTCAAGAATTTTTTACTCAAAGTAGAATGAATACTTGCCACTTATAAGCTAAGTTTTTTTACCCTTTTTAAAGCGACTTTCCACTAATCAAAGATGCCTTGTCATAAAAAAGATGAGCGCTACTTTTTGTGTAAAAATACAGTGTGGAGACTTCCAGAATCTAACTTTAAAGACAAGCAAAATGAATGATGAGTACATTCATAAAACTTTATTGCTAGGACTTTCGCAGTAGAGGTCGGGTGACCACACAAACCTCAAATCAATCACTTTGGCTATAGTTAGTTAATATAGCAGACTGGCTATGGAAGCCGGAAAACTTCAAAAGTGAAATACAAAGAATGTGCAAATATTGTTTGTTGTAGGTTGAACGAATCGTGAGAGCCGCATTCTTTGTTTCAGGTGTTAGGGGTAATGTTTTGACTGGCTACTTGTTGATTTGCATCTCAAAACCTTCTGTAACTTGTACACCTTCAACACTAGTAAACAAAAGAAAATGACGAACAGACCTATAACAATAGTATCACAACCAGTCGGCTGTATCAACTATGACTTAACAAAATGGAAAGAGCAGGTTGACATTAATAGAATCACAGAGACTTCAAAATAATGTGAAAAAACGGCAAAGAACAGGAAACAGGGTACTTCTATTGCCATACGTTTTTAACAAAATTGAAGACTACGCCAAAATTTTCAGAACTACAATAAGATAAACTTTCTTTGGCGTTGAAACAATCGACAAGCCTTGCTGGTTCTCCAGTGCCTATTTCACATACATTTCCTTTGAAAAATTTTGATTTTACATACACTGTCATTTACGTTGAGTTTTCTCGTCTAAACAAATGTTAGCCTCCTCTTTCAATTTCTGAACACCATTTCGTCATAACTAGTTAAAATTTAAAGTGAGTGCGGTCAAGTGCCCCTAACAACAAAAGACCAACTGGAGGCAAAAGTTAGACAAAATACAACACCACTGTGGGAACGAGACTGCGGTCATCCGAATGTTTCCTGTACTGTGCATGCGCATAAAAAGTTGTGCGCACATCGGTATTATTATTCACTGTAAAAAATAGTATTCCTCTGCTCTCCTGAGGTAAATATTCCAATTCCATGCTTATATTTTTTTGAATATTCCTTATTCTTTTACCTACTGGAGGCAAAAAGTTAGACATAATACAACACCAATCGGGCAATTTTACGTATCACTTTATAAAGATACCAACAACTGATCGTAAAGCTATTGGTGAAAATGAAATTGGCTGGAAGACAGTAAAAACGAAAAAACATGACAGAATATTCAAGTAACTAAAATGAAATGTTCGCACCAAAGCACGTGTGGAGATCAATCATCTTGGTTCTCGCTAAGTATTTTATACAAAATTGAAAAATATCTTGATTGCGAGAGTAAACAAAAATTTCAAAACGACATTAATAAACTATCTCTTGGTATTTAAAAAATCGACAATATTGCTCCAGGCTTTTTAATCGATATGGGAAAGTAATAGATTAAAATCCAAATTCACAGCCCGAGTTAATACTAAAAACTATCATTCGGGCTATCCATTTTGCAGAGCTATACTTGTATTGCTATTTCAACAAGTAGAAACTCTTATCGACCTGCATGACAGGCAAAATTGTAGTAACCTAGCTACAATCTCGATTAATTTGTTTGCTAGAATTAATTTAATATGCATCGCTAGTTAAAACGATCCACGGGTGGCTTTTTCAGTCGTGTGTTAGTGGTATGACGCAACCAGTTGAATCCTAAAACTTGATCGACAAGTTTCTCTTCGGATACTGTATATAGTTTGTTAATCAACTCAACCATACACGGGTTGTCTCTTCAGCGACATTGGTACTGATTGTATTAGCAGTATAGTCGCAATCAGTTGAACTAAGTTATTATTCGATGGTTTTGTTTTTTCTGGATGCAGCAAGTGCACACCATAGCAACGATGCACGGATGACATATTTTGAACTCTTTGGTACTTCTTGCAAACTGCTCGTTTGGTTTCAAGCATCATTACTGATGATCATCTACCGGAAATCTGCTAGCCCCCAGTAGGGTGGGGTGAGGTGGGCCATATTTTCGTCGCTTGGGTTCGAGGCAACGGCGGAAGAACTATTTTCTTTTCAAACATCCGTTACAAAGCTACTACAAGTATCTTGTCTTTCTAACGGCGGTGGCGGTCTTCGACGGTTTTCTTTTCGATAATTAGGGTCTTCAGAGTTCTCCGACTGAATGTCCATGTGCATATCACGTGATAAAAGAAAAGCACACTCTGACGATCCTGAGCGCATGTCGCGACGAGTTTGCCATATTTGGGAGCTTATGTCCTCGTGACGGGCTTGTTCTTCTAGCTCCACTTTGGACTCATTGCTAACATGATCCTCACCGGGGTACCCTGGGGGTAACGACATCATTGAACCAGCTTGCAAAAGATGAGTATGCATTAAGACAGGCTGCCCGACGATTCCCGGGTAGGGTGGTGGTGGGGGTTCATCGTCCTCGTCCTCAGACCCCAACAGGTGGCTTTGCTCCCGGTGGTCTAGGGGGTCCTGTGGCCGGAGTGAGTAGCTTCGTTGACTTTGTCGCGGGGCATTACTAGGATAGCGATCTGGGGCGGACATAACTGAGAAAAAACACAGATTTTGAGGTTTTGAGGTTTATCTACCTACCACCATCTGCTTGATAACACTTAAAAAGAAATTGATCGAGGAAAGAAAGGGTTTTACTTACAACTCGTACAAGACAGTTATTATCATTATTAGTAGTAGTAGTAGTAGTAGTAGTAGTAGTAGTTTCATTATTATCATTATTAATGCTATTATTATTACTATTTTCATTATTTCTATTATTATATAAAATTGCTTATAGAAATCACAAGTGTTTCTATCAAAGAACGGAGCAAGCAAACCAGTTTTGTATATCATTTATAAAAAATACACATAAACAGCAGATTAATCTGAGGTAGACGTATATGCAGATGATACTCTATCCATATTTAGAGTGTGTACCACAGTCAACCAGAACGCGCGCTATATCTCCTTTTCTTTATAATTTGAGTTATATTGCAGGTACTGCCCCTTCGGACTGTGGTACTTCAGCGGAGTAAAGTGTGACAAAGATGAAGGTCTACAAACCACTATCATTCTCCTAAATTGCCTAACTTTGTAGCTGTTATAACTATTCTTTTAATAAGGTCAAGGGTCGTTGGCACGTGGGTAGGTGGCGCCATGTTCATACCTGTTTCATAATCTGGCGGCGCGTTCTGCTGGTGGGGGTCAAACGACACAGTACTTGCCACGTCTGTTCGCCGCATCTGAGCCCTGAGCAGGCGCAGTTTCCGCGTGTGTGCGACAGCAAGGACAGTCAGGACGATAAATATAATGCCACACGTGGTCCCGATCATGATACCCGTGAAATGACTTGGTGAGTTTTCGTCGGGTTCTAACAAAAAAAAAAAAACGAAGAAAGATGACGGAGCAATTCGGACAAGTTTTTACCAAGTGCTCACACTCACAAACTAAAAGGAAATTAGGCACCATTTAATACAAAACAAGCAAGTTTATCATTTGACCGAAGATGTATTGGGTCGAAGAATGTAATATCTAAACAAAACACAAACATGATTTTAATCAAGACCCGGTGCTGGCAAAGTTTTCTGTATACACTTATGAAACATGTACAAAGTAGACATTCTCTAACAAAAGATTTTTTAAGACAAAATAAAAGAAATTGTATAACTTCCGCCTAGTCTGCTGTACCGGATGGCCTAGGCTCGATGATTTATAAATCATGGAAGCCAGATGTCAACGTTTTTCATCTTACTAATTATTACCCTCAAATAATCAAGACTGTAAAAACTTGCGTATAAGAACTTAATATTTAAGAAAGGCTAAAGAACTCATTTTAAACCCCTTTTATCTAGCCTAAAATTTCAATAATTCGTATTTTAAGATGAATGCACAGACAAAAAATCAAAGAAAAAGAAACGGTTCAGGTTTCAGTCAGTAAGCCTACTTCAAACACCGTATTTCAACCATATCGAAATTTGATCCGGTGTTAAATGAACCAATGATTCAAACACCGAATTTATTTGCGGTATTATCTGATAGACGGAAGCGACTCCTGGGCCAAATCTAATTCGGTGCACTGCTTCAAACGCCATATTTTTACCGAGTTTAATTTTTGAATTTTTTTTGATACGGTTGAAATATGGTGTTTGAAGTAGGCCTTAAGATCTAATAAATGAACTAAAAGGAATGGATTTTTACAGGAAAACATGCAAGTACTTTGTAAAAATAAGATTATTGTGTGGTTATAATCTAAATTATATTTGAGAAAGTTATTCAAAATTACAATATCTTTTAGGTTATATTTGTACTGATCGCTAGTGCCCTTCCACTAAACACCGCTTCAATAAAACCTATATTATGATGAGTTTAAATTCAAGCTTTACAAAATATTTAAAGTATTATCGAGGTTAGCACCACTTGGAACTGTGTTTTGATTCCCTCTCAGAAAACAAAACTCGATATTTTGCGGACATTAAAGTATGCGGTATGAATAAAACAACAACCTATGGCGGACACCAGCTCCTGTGAAACGGTTCTCTCGAGCACCACGAATCAATAGTATTTCTGAGGCAGCAAATTTAAACAAAAAATCACGGAACAAGAAACGACCAAGAGTTTCCATAGTTAAAGAAAAGACGCGTGGTTACTGTTCACTGAGAATGACTGACTTCAAAAATAAGTAAAATATCTTTTAAGATCGAAACGTTCATTTTGCTTGGTTTAAGGGCAAAAATCCCATAATGTTAAACCATGAGTCGAACTAAATTGTAGTTCGTGTTGACCCAAATTAGTTTTTTCGAGTGCTATTTAAAATCAAACGTCAAACTTAATTTGACGAACCAAATAAAAATACGTTCTACCCGTCACAAGCAGACGGATAGAGCGTTTCAGTCGATCCGAATAGAATTTGTCGAACGCTTCGGGGCAGATGACGAACTTATCATGCACTTAATTGTTCATTTTAGTTCGCTGTGACTCAAGTCTCAAGAAAAATTTGACGTTTGTCCCAGGCCTAAAAGGTTAGAATTCTTCCCTCGCTTACGAAGAACAAAGTTTTGATTAAGACAAGAAGCAGAAAATTCTGATGATTCAAAGCAGTATTTGAGTTTTACCCTTGGGCAAATTCACAAAATGCCAGTTAAAATTGGATTTCAAAACAAATAAACAAAAAGGTCATAAAAAGAAGATCTATTCGCAAATGAAATTTTATTAGTAATATGATCCCATTTGAACTCGAGACGAAAATAAAGCAATTGAAAAATTGTTCATAAAGTAGACGTGATTTTCTTCTCGACGTCTTTATTTCTAATGATATTATTGAAAATTCTTAGCAGAAACACGCTCTTAAAAACTCGATAATGAAAACTCGGTACAGACGATAAAAGACTCGTTCATGTGGTGGCAATTATTCTAACGTAATACAATTATAATAATTTTATGCAAGCACATGATTTCGTGACGTGTCGACGAGTTAACTTGCCAATGCTACGTGGCAGCAGATGAAAGATCTAAAATTTGCCAAAAATTTACGTGGCGGGGGTATAGCTCAGTGGTAGAGCATTCGACTGCAGTGATTAGCTGATTAGATATCGAGAGGTCCCTGGTTCAAATCCGGGTGCCCCCTCTTTTTCGTCTTCTGATTTTTATATTGTTTTTATTTATTCAACATTTTTTTTCTTCAACAGCCGACCCGAAATCAATTTATAAATTCACAAGCGTTTGAGCTTCTTTTGAGACAGTTAGTTCCCGAGCTGAGCTCGAGTTGCCAGCCTATAGTATTCAGGATATTTTTAGCCCACTTTAAATTTAGTTTTCTTTTGCTGTTCAAATTCAGGCTAACGTCAATATTAATGGTTAGGAACTTAATGTTACGGCGTCTCTTCTGATAAAAAAAAAAAAAAAAACTATTAGGAGAAAGAGAAGAAAACATTACCCGCGTAAATTTGTAGTTTGGACGAAACAGCTAGCGGGTTGAGATGTTTTAAACTGGCTTTGTCGCAAAGACAACTACGAGTTCAACTCGATTGCCTCAAACTAATCCTTTAATAAAAATGTAGCCAGAAAGTGTAGCGATAAATCCTCTTCTTAATACAAAAAACGAAACATTGGCCGAGATATAATATCTAAACATATTTTAAAAAAAGAGTTTACTCCGAATATGATCGCAATGATCGGCAAAGTTATATTATCTTTTTATCTATACATCTTTACACATAATTTTATCAAGCAGAATTATGACTATAGCCGAGATAATTATGTTCTGAAAAGATTTTCCATCAGATAAACTTTCTCCGCCATTTAAGGTTGAACCACAGCTATTCAGACTACGCATAACTGGTGATTTTTTACAAAAAAACTAAATTGAAACGGCTTTATTAATATTAAAAATAAACTTTGGCACTGGAACCTACAATATAGTGTCTGTATGGCAGGCTAAGCTACTTAGTAATACACGACCACAAAAAGTTAAAATTCCTGCTGCCTTTTAAAATTTCGACTCAGTTTCGAGACAAAAAGTAGTACCTGAAAACTACATCACAATTTTATTTTCTCAAAGCCTCTGCTGACCAGATAGTGCTATAATTACTTGTTTTTAAAAATTTTAATTAGCTTACACACCGATAAATAGTTTAATTCTTTTTAATTCATGGCACTACGGAACTGCGGGGGCAGAAATAGACCAACTGCGAGGCGACAGGGTTATCTGAAATTTAGCTTTTTAATGAATGCTTCTTTTTGTCGTCACAGGGATTTGTTTGAAGTCAACTGAAATTCTTACGTTGCTCTCATCCTACGTTGTTTTAACCTTTGATTAAAAAATTGAGTAGGCCTACGGAGTTTCAGGTTTGAAAGAGCTCAGGTGGAGAAAACTGATTTATACCACCTGGCTCAAAACTCTTCATAGTTGTACGTGGCTCGGAGTTCCTTGCATAATCTCCAGCTATTTCACGTTATCCATTAGCACTACTATGAATGAAACTTGAACGTGTGGTGGCCTTTTGTGTTAGATTACTAAGAAAGCACATTTTTGGCCAGTGGTAAAACAAAAAGGCTTTTTCCCGCTATGTGTGAGTTACCCTTGTGACGGCAATTACATCATTGCTGAGCTTTTTCAACATTATGGAAATTATTTCAAGGCAATTTTTAGTTGATGGACAAGTGGATTATTCATCTCATTTAACATATCAACATCTAAATTGTCATTTTTGTAAAATAATTCAATGGCGAATAGAGATATTCACCCGGCGAATTAAGGTAGAAAATTGCATGTAGGCCCGGTGAAATTAGCCGTTGACCGGCCTTAACCTGAAGCCCTGGCCGGCCTAGCATTCTAGCCATTTCTAGTCCAAAACCGATAAACCACAACTCAGGATTTTCACCTTAAAAATGAAATAAAACGGGACGACTATTTAAAATACTACTTCAACTATCATTCAGTAAACTACTCACCTGCGTTTGGATCAACGGCTAAATATTCGGCTTTGAACCCTCTTCCGCCATATCTATTGTCAGATCTGAAGACGACACGCATCTTGTTTCCGGTCGAGTATATAACAGAGGGAGCTCGGTCGCAGAACTCTTCAATGGGATTGGCCCAGCTAGCAAGACCGTCAAACACTTCTACACAGTCTCCCGAGCTCAATTCGACGTCAAAATCGCTGTTTTAGACAAAGGAAGTGCAATGTTACGGTACTGGTTGCAGAAAATAGCGAGGCGATCGAGATATCGATCTAAGGGGAAGTGTAAATGAAATCTAGACAAAGTTAGATTGTCTTCTACCTAAAAGTCAAGCATTCTCCTTTTCCTCTCTTTGCTTCACAAAGGAAAGAAACAACTGAAAACCGGCAATTTCAGCACTCAATATACAATGCAAATCAAGGCGTGCACCCTCTTTTGCAAACGCAGTGAGGCTTACAAATTGCTTGCTATGAAATATAATGTTACTATGAAATTATGTCAAATCTGGTCAATGCGTACTAGTGCTTAATCAAACATGTATAGTTTGGTTAAACTGGCTGAGGAAGTAGGGAGAGGAAGTTGGCTGAGGTAGTAGGGAGAGGGAGTAGGGAGAAGGAGTAGGAAGAGGGAGATGGCAGAGGGAGTGGGAGTAGGGAGAGAAAGTAGGTAGAGGGAGTTGGGAGAGAAAGCAGTGAGAGGGAATATGGAGGAGTAGGAAGAGGGAGATGGCAGAGGGAGAGGGAGTAGGGAGAGGGAGTTAGGAGAGAGAGTAGGAAGGAAATAGTGACGAGAGAGTAAGGGGAGTGAGGAGAGAGTAAGGGGAGGCATTAAGGAAAAGTAGGGAGGGGAGGGGCAGTTCACTCACCTAAACCGAAGCTTCACTATCAAATCAGACGATACTTCTATTTTCCAAACACATTCTAGGTTCTTTGGGTACTGGTCACCAAAGTTAGGTGAATAAAAAACACCCTGACTTGCTCTCATAACCCCACCACAGTGTTCTGAAATTCAAACAACAAGTTTACAAAGGCCAGATATTGAGGAAACAGTAAATAAACAAACTAGGGAGCAATGGTTATTTCATTCGAATGCTGTAAATGATGGGGTGAACTGGGGCACAATTCGAGTCATGAACACGTCTGTCTAACATTATGTTGAAAGCACTTTAAACAATGCAGACTGTCATATTCACCTATTGAAAAATACTTTGAAGAACGCCCAGGGGGCCCACTTAACCTTTTTTTTCGGATCAAAAAATTTTAAAAAGTTAATACTTTACATCCAAAAACTTTTATACCTTTAAAAATTGCTCCCCCATTCCCCCCTTCACCC